>JASCZW010007325.1:0-69190 GCA_034211315.2 Aedes japonicus
TTCAGTTTTAATGAAAGTAATCAGATTTATTTAGCTGCTTTGAACGTGTTTAAATTACTAGAATATGTAATTAGTGGTATTGCAAGTGTTACTAATGAACTCTGACTATACAATTTCGCCAGTAATTCATTTACCTGAAAATAAGTACGGTTATTATTCAATTTCTACAAAGCTGTTGATTAATGTCTTTGATATATCTCTGCATAAGGAATCAAAACTTATTGCGAGCTCAGTTCTTAGTTCTTTGATTCAGAGAATTTGTTAAAATTAATGTATTCATTTTTTAATAGGTTTTGGCTATTTAAGATTGATTTATTGCTATGATAAAAACTTTAAATCATGTTAATTTTTTAAGAAAGCCTCACTGATTACCTTCTTCCACTGGCTTCTGTGTCTGAATCAGGCTTGAGTCTTGGGAATTTTGCAAAAGTTTCTTTTCAGCTGGTAATAGTTGCGTAGATGATTTGACAGTTGGTCGTCTTAAACTCCCTATAAACGGGTGGGATGATCATTTGAAATTGTGTGAAAAGATCATAATTGGTAGCAGTCCTGTAGAGAAATGAATATATTTCAGTAATTATGTAATATTTGTGATAATGTTCAATTAACTGTTAACATACCTTGAACACTTTTCATTGTCCGAATTTCTCTATAGCATTTTAAATCTTTGTTTGCGGCGTTATGCTTGTGGCTCCTCTGAAAGACTTCCGATTGGTAAGTAATGCTGCTTATAATGTCTGCACCGTGTATCAGTTTTCGGTGAACAGACTGCGGCATGTAATAACATCCGTACAACTCACACATAGTATTTGGCACGTCTCGTAATAAAATGCTTGAGAAGAGTCAGTGTATATTTGCCTGCCACATTCCAGTACGCTCACTATGACGAGACAAGTTCTCAATGATTGTCTCTGCCAACCCGATAATTTTTTGAATGATTTTTTCGAATGTGGCTTTATTGACTGATCAAGACCATCGCTCTAATGTTGTTAAATTGCTTTGGGGATGCTATGGCAAACACAACATATTTTGCGACGAGATTCCGGTCAAAGCAGAGCCAACTTTTCCATCGATCATACTACAAATCATTGTATGATAGATTCAAAGTTTGAGATCAAGCGCAGCATTAATCTTTCGATTTGTGCGTCAAGGAATTCGCTTTTCATGCAAGGACAATGTAACAGTTCCTTCTTGATTTGGATTCTAATCGGCCGGCATAACCTTGTAAATGAAGCGCATACGACTCATCCACAAAATACGATCTGGATTGTTACGAAGGCGAAGCATCAATGCAATGGTACCATTCAGACGTCTTTCAAAGCAGTATCTTTACTGTAATCGCCATCAATAAAAAACGCAAGTCCTTCATCAGCTGTCAACATACGATGCTTTTGTAAATCAGTTTTGGATATCACTGCTCGTCTCATTCGTTTGGTACTGGTAGGACATGCCTGTAATTCTGCTTGCAAAAGTTTAGCCAAATCTTCGCATCCCTCGCTTCGAGAATTCGTTCCTGCTGCAAACGCCAATTCATTCGCGTGCATTGCTGCCTCAATCCTTCAACTGTCCGCCTTTTGATTCTTTTTATTCAGGTCGAAAAACGTTTTCTGGGCATTCCAACTTTCACATTACCATAAGTAAATGCATTAAAATTCAACCAATTCTTGTTGCTTACTTCAAAACTTTTGTGTGTTCTTCCTGCCTTATTCCAGCGATTGTTAAATTCAGAGCACAACCTGGACACGTCTATCTTTATACGCTTGCTTTTGTCTCTGCGACAAACAGTTTGATTTTTGCAGAACGAAATCACGGATATGTTGCATTTTGATGGTACTTGAACTACTATATTTCTGCAGCCACAGTTCGAACAAATGTTTCCGGAACATTTTCAAATCACACAATCTGAATCAGCTGAAACTCAAACTCAACTGCAATTTGTAAACAAACGAAACAAATGTGGTCTACTTAACCTTTAAATGTGCTAGCCCTTGCGCTAAAGGATTCACAGGATTCAAAGGACTGAAAACTTTATGTACCGATGATAGCCGGCGCAGATTTTTTGTACACGTATACTTTAAGTGATAGTTGACCAAACTGTTCAAAATTTGGTTGCAAAAGTTTGCCAGTGTCTGAGTTATTGTTGTTGAAAATATGTATATTTTTAACTTAAATCCGCTTTAAAACTCAAATAATGCCATTCAGCCTTATGACGTCTTGGGCAAAATTGTGCGTTTTAATAATATTGATAACTTTGTTGAACATTTTCAATCAATCTGGTAAGGTTTAGCCACAATAAAGTACAAAAAACTAGTTTTAAGTAAGTCTATATACTTAATTCGATTACAAATCATAATCCTTTCAATATAGGTACTAACAATCTTCAGCAAAGTTTCGTTAAATGTATAGTTCTAAAACTTTGTTGAGGACACCAACTTTCTATCTTGTACTCACACAAAGTTAGTTTTTTAAGTAAAGTATCACTTAAGTAAAACTTTTGATAAGTTTTTAAACAAATGTGAAATAACATTTCTAACAACTTTTCCGTAGACACCAAAGCGCTAAAATGTGAGGAACAGTGTGAAAACACTTTTGACCGTCTTTTTTCAGATTGGTCCCAGTGTGCGCACCTCTGAAGGCAATGTGTTCCAAATGTTTCGGTCAGCAAACCATGAAACGAGCTAGGTTTCGCGTATTCAAGGTCCCCAAGGCACCGAACCGGCGTGATCAACAAAACACGGCGGCCAAATCCCGCGCAAGGAAGCTGTATCAGGAGTGGTTAACGAAACCGATGTGTGTGGTTATTGATGAAGAAACCCACATCAAGGCAGACGGAAAGCAGATACCGGGGCTGGAGTTCTACGTTGCCAAATCACGGTTTGATGTCCACGAAGAAATAAGGAAGAAGAAAGTGGACAAATTCGCCAAAAAAATACTTGCTCCGGCAGGCCATATGCCAATGCGGTAAACTGAGTAAACCGTACATCACAACAGGTACCATCAACAGTGAAATTTCCCGCACTGAGTGCCTCAGAAGCGTCTGTTGCACTTCCTGCGGTTCCATTACTTTGGCCGGATCAGGCATCATTCCATTTCACGCGATCTTCGTTGGATTGGTACAGGGACAATAACGTTGTTTTTTACCAAAAACCGCCAACCCTAAATCCACAAACTATGCCACACTATGCCAAACTATGCCAAATATGGGCCATTAAATCAAATTATGACCACATATAATCAACACTGCAAAACTATTGACTTGACTATGTCGAGGCAAAACTTAAGAAATGTTTCAACACCATACGAAATAACACAAACTAATAAAATTTTATGAGAGCACTCACTACTTAACTCTAAGTTTTATTATAAATATTTTTTTTTTTGTAAAGCTATGCCCATTTAGAATTCAGAATAATAGAATCATCTGTATCTCGGTAAAAGATTGAAGTACAAATAATTTTAATACATCAAAACAAAAGTAATTCACTATACTTTAACGAATAAATATTAAGACAAATCGTTTCTCTTTGTTTCAAATGAAAATTCACACTTATTTCTTTATTCCTCCCATCAAACGCTGCACAGCTCGGAGTCAACTTCCTTCATCTGAGTCGCGTCCCGAACCGTTTTCCACTTTTCTTAAGCTTCGCTTCATTATTGGCCAAAATCTCTCGATGGGCCGCAACTGCAGAGCATGTAGAGTGGATTTATGTTGTTATCGATGAAATCTACGTTATTATCGCGGTACCACTGGATGACTTCCTGGCTGTAGTGGCAACTCGCCAAATCTGACCAAAACTTCACGGGATCTTTATGGGCTTTAAAGAAAGGTAGTACGCGGTTTTTGCGGCATTCTCCCTTGTACAGCTTCGAGTCCATCGTCTTATTCGTCACGAACGCTTTGGCCTTTGCTCGGCAGCTGCATATCCTTTGCCAAATCATCAGTTTTTTGGCAAATTTTTCCATAAAAGCAAACTTAAACTTCGCAGGAACATCTCCTCGTGCCGTCGACATGTAGAATTTTTGGCCAAGAAGCTGTCCGGAATCTATTTTGGTACTTCGTCAAAACCTACTAGTACAATTTCCGAGCTCAAGTTTTGGTGACGAAACTTTGCTTCAACGTTCTGTTTGGTTGCTTGCTGGCTCGATAAGAACGATATCCTGCTCGCAAACGAATTCTTCGAACGGTACTGCGAGCAGCAGCTTATTTTTGTGCGATTTCATAATCTGATAGTCCAGGGTTTACTCTGACGGTTCACAACACCTTCTGGTTCAGCTTGGGTCATATGCTCCTCCGACGCTTACCTTGAGGCACTCGATCCACGCTCTTCGCTCCCTGAGTCACATCATACGCGATTTTCAACGTTTTTGCGATTTTCATTGCCGACCACGTTGGATTATCAACGTGGGTGTGCAGAATTTTTCCTCTCTTCTCTGATTCAGTCTGGAATTACTTTTGACTCACTGCTCGAAACAACGTGAAATCTATATCATAGAAAGTGAGCGTCTAGTTTAACAAACCGCTGTAAAAGAGCTTTAACAGTGGTCACTTTCCGTGCCGCTGTAACACAGTAAGTGATTCCGGAATCTATCTGGACAGAATTTTAGCATAAGGAAATCAAACAAAACGAACGAAAAGTTATTTGTAAATGCAATAGTCTACGTTAGTGTGACGAAATAGATAAATAAAATAAATAATAATAATAATAATAATAATAATAATAATAAATAAATATATAAACAGAAGCAATGCGCAGCATCAAGGGCCCGGAAATTGTGTTCACGAGATTTTCAGTGACCATATGCATGTATTCTAATCGACGACGAGACCTAAGAGGACTCAAAAAGCCCAACAATATTACCTCATCATAGAGTGTAGCGTCAGCAGATCAATTTAAGTGGAATGTTTGCCCGACAAACTGACATGAGCCAGTCTTCCTTGATCAAGAATCCATAACGACCGATTCAAATGTGCAGCGATCCATCTGTCAAAACCCAGAATCATTTGATCTAGACCAAATAGGTGTGCCCAGAATAGCCGGACGCATCCATCATCAAGCGTGTTCGTGGCTTCAATAAACGATTCGCAACACGGATAGTGTCACTAATGGCAGAGCAAAATATTAAGACATTTTCTGTCATTCATGGTTTGTCGGTGATGTTTACGGTCAACAATTGCTGGTATGCCAACAGCATAAGTGCCGCATAACCAAATAAAATTGGAGAAGATATTCAGCTTTCTAGAAACAAAAGCTGAAAAACTTCTCCAAATTTGTTTGAACAAACATTTGTTCAACATTGATGTTTGTTGGGGAGGTCTACCATTTTTTACACTACATCAGAAGCATAGTACCCCTCCACTGGTTTGGTCAGATTTAACGTCGGCACATTATGTCAAAACAACTCTCAATTGGCTCACGGAAAAGAGTACAGATTTCGTTGAGAAAGAAATCAATCCGCCAAATTGCCTCACCTTCGGCAAATCGAATGCTATTGGGCGATTGTGAAGGTCTGTTGTATGGAAGCTTGCAAACAATGCTGTACGGCGTAGGAAAAATTTCAAATAATTTCGTTGTTTACGCTTGCTTTGTTTTGAAATTTTCCACTTTTTTTCTGTGGATATTATGCATCTTATAGTGAATCCTATCTTGTTTTCTCTTAACCATCTTGGTAGCACACATCAATTTCTTTTCCTAATATAGTGATTTTTTATGCAATTACACACTGCAGCATATCAAAGGCTTGTTGTTTCAAACCTGTATCTGACTATGCCGTTCATAAATCAAGGTCAACTAAGCTAGAATTCTGATTGGTGATAGGTGATGATCTGGATCAGTGCGTTCAAGGCCATAATAATAAAGATTAATAAACGTAGATGATACGATAAATCTATTCATCATAACTGAAAAGCACAATTTTAGATGCTATCTGTTTTTATAGAGATCCTAGCATAAGCAATAAAAATACCCATCGATCGATTTGAAGGTTAATCAAGATAAGAAATCAATTTAAATTTATATCATTTATGTAGTAAAATCACCAATACTGTAAAAAAGACACCAACAGCCTTCGTTTTCTTGGTAGTAATATATTTTGCAGCCCCTGCTAGGTGACAAACACTTTCACCATAGTAAAGTCACTATTTCCAGATAGAGATTTGAATGTAAAAAAATAATAGTCTAATCCAACTCATTTCCAATTTGATTCCTGTCGTTCGTTCGGCGATGATGTATCAAGTTTAGGCACATTGCCTTCAATCATGCCACCTTTCATCTTATCAGCAAAAACCCGTCGTCTCCGGAGTTGTAGTCGTCGGTTCCGTTTGCATCACTAATTAATTAAGCGATGGATGAGCCGGGATGACAAGATAAGAGAATTGTTCTGCTCATGCTCACCAACAGACACAACATCTCAATTTGCCGTATCTCGCCAGCTGTATCAAGTTGTTCAAATCTGATAGCTTTGTAAAACAGCCACTCTATTCATGTCCGGCTGGTTGCTGGTCTGACGAGCCTGTGACGGCTGCACTCATAGCAACGTTTATCTTTTGTGCACTGCTTGTTCATTGGCTGTGTTGAGTTCTGTACTAACCGTAAGGTGGGTACTTGTTATACAATCAGCAATCTAGCAGACCGCCTCTTGCGTTGTGCTTCACAGCAGTGGACCGCATGGATCCGGCCAGTCCTAGACCAGGTTGATCTTTCTTGAAATGCAACGATGAGCCCATATCCAGGAGAAAAGACGTGTGCAACGTGGCCGTATGTAAACAAGGTTGGTGTGGATAAGAGATTGAGTGTGCTCTTCACTTGCGACCATCACCTCAGTCCGAGATTGTGGATTTAACTGCTTGCATATCTTTCGAAACGGAGCATGAAAAAGAGGAAGGAAGTTGACGATTTCCACCGAGGATAATAGTCCATTGAAAGGAAAAGCGTTATGCATGCGTAAAACTTTACCACTCTCTGGTGCTGGTGTGCATCAGTGTTGTCGGTCCTGGCATTACTTCTGAGAAGACCTAAATTTCCGATTATGGCAACTATGGATGAATTCAAGAAACAAACAACAATCACATTCTGGAATAAAGACACCATAATGAAGACTTTGTGTAGCACACCATCGGATGGGTAATTCTTGAAAGTCATTTCGAATCGGTTGACTTTTGCTAAATAAAACCACTTGGAAAAGGGAAGGAGAAAGTGTGCCGGGCACAATGCTTTTCAATTAGCCATCTTACAATGTGATTGGACAGCTCTGGCTAGCTGCTTCGTCTTGGGAACCGGATCACGTCATTGTTCTTGACCGAAAGGTAAGCTTAATTTAGGTTACCTGCTTTGCCATCGAGCGTCCTGCCAAGAGCAACTGTGGCAAATTGGTTACTGCTTAATTAATTTGAATAAAACTACCGGATGGCTAACCGGGTAGACCGTTCATTTGCATCTTGTTGAGTGCATTTTAATGGCTATTAACTGTGGAGAAAAAAATTACAAAGATGACTTTCAAATGGTGGGTTTCGGTTTCATGTTCAGAAGTGGTTCATAGGGATTCGAACGAGTTGAATTCATTACCCAGAAAAAACGGCATTGCAGTAGAACTTCGCCTTTCTTATTTAAGTTAATTTGATTTTAGCCTGTAATTAAATGGAATGGGTCATCCCGTTGCTCAGTCGGTAGAGGCGCATCAACAAAGCACAGCTATGGTGGAGGTGGTGGGGTTCAATTACCAATGTTTCTGTATTTTTTTGAAAAAGTAAAATTTCTCAACTCCCTGGGCATAGGGTATGATTGTGCTTGTCCCACGATCAAACTAATGCACAATTACACAGCTCGAAAAAGTAGTGTGTATATCCGTTTAATATCATGCACATAAATGGAGCGTCACAAAATATAAAAATTAGCATTATATATCGTGTAAAGTTCGGGGACACTCCACATATTGCCGTTTATATGGTACGCAAAATTTCATCTTCGTTAGAACTATTTCATGCAAGTTGCTGCTTCGTGTGGAATGAAATACGATTTTACATGCTCTGATATTTACATCACGAAGAAAATTCAGATTTGTTTTACCCATTATTCAAACTATCATCAATTTCAGGATCAATTTTCTAATATAATTGAGAGCTCCTTAAGGGGGCGACCCATAGTGGTTAACCCCCGGACAAGTTACGAAAACACCCAAAAAAGGTATTTGAGTGACTACGACGGAAGATGAACCAGCCCTGAAAATCTCGATAACAAAGGAAAAAAAGAACTCCTTAAAGAACAGACTCTGAAATTAATCAACGTAGAAAAGAGTTTTTGCAATTGCGTTTTATAAAAATGACTCTGTTTTTTCGTTAAAATGAGACACGCGCTTTCGTTTATAACTTTTTAGCGCGCGCGTGTGTGTGTGTGTGTGTGTGTGTGTGTGTGTGTGTGTGTGTGTGTGTGTGTGTGTGTGTGTGTGTTTGCAATCAATCTCCCACTGACCGGCAGTGCTTTTATGGAAGAAACTTGTCTGCATTTCTTCAGTAATTTATATGTAATCACTATGTGCAAACATTTTTAGCCCTGGAGATTGAAGGTGACAGCTCTATTGAAAATCCAACGACCCATTTCAAGAATGCCTGTTTCTACACGTACATTTTGAGGTCATCTTCATATACAATAAGCCCCGCATGAAAATCTTCGCATATTAAATGGATATGTGAAGAGTTTTCACACTTCCAGAATCAAAAATGGACATTCTTGATCCTGGCGTGTATATAGTTAATTTATATTTTTGATAATATGAAACGACCTCACCAATGTTCCTTTTCTGATGTTGGAAAGTTCGTCCGGATGCAGGAGCGGGACACAAAAAAAAAACAAAAAATGGGGAAAAAACTTCCGACGCACAATCTATCTAAAGCAACACGACCATAACACATTTAAAGAGGGATTGCATTCACAACGTCCTACGCAAATTACTCGAAAAACTATAATTTTAACATTTACTTTAGTTGAAAAAAGGAATAATTTTTAATTTTATTTCCGCGAAAATAACGCAGCAAAAGCAAAACACGTCATTTTCAAAGCACGGCTTGCTGCGATCTCTCGTTTATAACTTTTTAGCGTGTGAGACAAAATTGTTTCAAATTTTGCCTGTAGCTAGTTCACAGTACCATATGTAACGTAAATTCTGAGAAATATTCGGATGCATGCCATTTGATTTATAAAAAAGGGATTCTAAGATTTTCACATTTACATTTACAGTACACGCAATGGACCATTGTCTTCGATTTTTTGCAGTGTGCTGCAAACATGTTGCATCAGGTTCTGGACTTTGTGTGTCAATCTCAAAATTGAGCTTACGTGTGGGACTCACCAAGAAATCTTTAAAGTTTTCACGGTAATAAGTGAATAAAGGCAAACAACTTGTACACAAGGCAGAAGCAATTGTATTTAATGCTAACAAAAACTAATGAGTGAAACAAAAACAACAACAAATTTATTTGTTATTGGCTAAACGAAGTTAAAATTACTCTTTCGAATGTTACAAAATTGAGCGTATGGTACATGATTATCATAGAAAGTAAGTTTAAACTGTGCTGGAAATCGTTGAAATTTGTTTTTCAGTATTTCGTATAACCACCTTTGGCATCCAGAACAGCCTCCAGTCTCCGGATGGTTATATGGCAATCACACACATTCGTGTATATTCATTCCACGACTTTTAGTATGATTATTGTTGATTTTCTAATAAAATCTGATGTTTATACCATTCTCAAAACATGGTTGCAGAAATCGGGTTTTGCCAGCGACAAATTCAGTTCATCGATCATATGAGACATTTTTGAGAAAGTGGTTGAGTTTTTGAGTCCATGGCTGCAAAAATATTCCAAATCGGTTGGATATTGTCATAGTAATGATCATTTAAGTTATTGGTTTTTGTGACAAACAGAGTCTTCATACATTCGATGTTACACAACTGAATACGCTTATTCTGCAACTCTTATTGTTTTGAGAACTATCAGTAGCCTGACACATGATGGTTCATCAGTATCACGATAGATTTCTAAACACTGATTGGGAGAGAGTCCTCATAATGAGAACACCAATTACAATTGGAAATCCTGGTACTATTGGGAAAGACTGATACGTATGAAACTTTCAATTTTATTTTGAGGCAAACAAATTATGTTTGGCACCACAGCAGCCATACCAATGTGTACGATTGGCTGGTTCACCCGAAATTCCTTTTTTTGCATTGTACGAATAAGGTGAAGTGAAAGCATTTTGCAGAAGGCAAGCCGTACAAAAGTTGCTTACAATTTATGAGACATACCTACCAGACATAGAGCATTTTCAGCCAGAATAGCAAACCGGTTGGACCCTACTCTCTCCGATCTGAATGAAATTTTGTCCATATGTTGATTTCTACAAAAAATGACATTTTCCATAAAAAAATCCAAAATCATCCTGGACTAATTTTCGATAAGAGCGTTTTTAAAATGTGGATATTATATTTCAAAAAAAAAATTCGCAAACGACTCATTTAATCAAAATGCCGTCTGTTGTAGTTATAGGTACTAAAATGTTCTTCAAGAAAAAAATACAAAAAAAAATCGTAAATACATGCTTTAAAAACATAAAATGTTGGTTTTTACAAAGGACCCCCACTTCGATCCTCTTCATTTTTATTTTTTTTAAAGCTGAAGTGAGTGGTGAGTTTAAGATGGTCACTTCTTTGACTTTTAAATTTTATGTCTCATCATTTTAAAAATATACCGAAACTAGATGTTTTGCATTATTTTTAATTTAAAAACATTTCAAAACTTTTTTCGTTAGCCTAACCGTTCTCAAGTTATTTTAACAGCCGAAATTTATGTTTTTGCTAATTTTTTTGACCTTTTTGATTGTTTGTCGTGATGTTAAAAACAAAATGTATTTTTCATAAAAGATTTTAAAAAACAGGCAATTTTTTTCTCAGACCGACCTACCCGTATTTGTTTGGACGCGATGGAAAAGAATCAATATTATGCTTATTGATATGTGTGTGTGTTTCGAATAGTTGTGTTTAGGAAGAAAAGAAGCAGTTTTATGATTTCAATTCCTCAATTCATTAATGAAAACATAACAATTTTTTCTACACAGATTGTGTTCTTTTGGTTAGTGTTTAGATGAGTCATTTGAAAAATAAACAATTGCTAACACAAATACTTCCATTAAAACTTTACCAATAACAACATTTTCAATACGTTATTTTTAGAACAGGCCATAGAAAATTAAAAAAAAATATGTCCCCATCATTGAGTCTACGAGTTGCACGTAAAATCATTGTTATTTTAACTATATAAACAATTAGATTTTAACGGGTGGCTATTATCTGTATATCTAGGTGGAATTACTCGGTTAATTGGTTGACTTCAGCCAATTTTAGATTCATAAAATCTCGTGGAAATCATTTCTTCAGCTTAACCAGTTAAATCATGGTGTCTAAAAAGTAAATAGAAAATTACGTGAAAGTAAACAACTATAAATTGTCTAGTATTGACTGAATATTGTCGCTATTAATTGCTCCTGATAGCAATATAATTTTGTTAATTATCGCTGAATTAATGACATATTTGATACAAAGATCGAATGAAGGAGTAAGGCTAACGTTACATCTCATTACCCTATTAACCGTTTTTGCAAAAAAAAAAAAAAAACTTTTGAGTTTGATCATTTACTTCAGATAGCATCAGTTTGTATCACTTCCGTTGCGTCTAAACCGAAATGGGTGAGACTGACAGCCTTCGTGTCTGAAAATGGTTTGTTGCTTATTCTATAATCTATCATGTAACATACATTATTTTTTTGGACATTGCGACTAACATTAGACAATGGCTTAAAATACTTTTATCACAATAATTCTTTTTTTTAATTCGGCTGAGCTTACGAAAAAAGTTTATATGTGCTTTTTTTGTTAAAAATAAATACTTAGAGTCTAGTTTTGGTAAAGTAATATTAGAAAATACGCGATTTCACAAATTATGAAAAATCAATAAAAATAAAAAATTAAACAATGTTAAAAATAAAGAAGTTACCGTCTAAAACTCTGTTTAGGATATAATTTCACTGTTTTAGAATATAATTTCAAGTTTTTTTAAATTTTTTTCAGAAAATTCGAAGGGGGTTCCTTAGAGAAAATCAATGTTTTATGTTTTTTAAGCATGAATTTACATTTTTTTAGTTTCAGTGTAGTTTTTCTTGAAGAACAACTTTTCTCAGACGAAATTTTGATCAGAATAATCGTTTACATGTTATGGTTTTTTGTAAAAATAAAATTTATATTTTCCATAAGCCCTTATAGAAAATTAGTCGAGGAAATTTTGGAATTTTTCTATGAAAAATGTAATTTTGAGTAGAAACTTTCATATGGACAAAATTTCTGTCGGAAACTGTCGATACAAAACCAATATTTTTTATAGCGTTTCTGGCTGGAAATGCTCTATATCCAATGTACAAAAGATGTGTTTATAAAAAGAGCACAGGCAAATTTATGAAAACATGTACTAGTAAGATGTTGCACCTTAAATCGCTTGTTTTTTTTATTACGGGCACTAATTCTTGTCCTAGCTTAATTTGGTCTATGCGCCATAGCTTGCTTCCTTAAAATAAAAGATGGACATGCTAGTATCTTCTAGTATAAGAAAATTTTATTTAGTCTTGGTCCGACAAAAAATCAGAATTTGAACAAGATTTAACAGTTAAAATAAGTATAAGGAAAACGACCTTACCAAGTCTACAACCGGCGTCCATCCTACTTTTCCGAGGCAACCTCACTTGTTGACGATCCGCTTGATGGAAACCAACATAGGCAGATCTGGACTTCTCAGAGAATACCTCAGAATACTCTCAAACAAGCACAGGTTTTCACATTGCAAACAAACGATTTTTCAATAGACACAACGTCAAACCAATGTCTCATCACTCTTAAACTGATTTTTTTTCAGAATTTCTTCGCTGTATTTACAATCTTTATTTACAAAATATAAAAGAAATCACGATTTAAGCTAGTCACTTCTCCAGCGCAACCTACATTCTGCGAATTTCTCTTGGTGATCATTCACGCACTTTTTACCCAAAAACTATCTCAAATTTTCCGGACAAAATACCCAGAACACGGGAAATCGTAATTGAATCTACAATTTCTAACGAAGGAACAATTTTTTTACAGTTTTTGACGAAGGAACTTGGCTACGTTCGATTTAACCGCAACTCTACTTCTTTTCAAATTGCAGAATTCAAAAGTCAAATGGTACATGACACTTTGGCAAGCAAGCCTCAGTAAGTTATACGGATGTCCAATTTCATCTTTGTCAGTAGAGTAAAAAGTTACTAAACGGTACTATTCTCATAAGCAAGTTAAAATTAAATGAAAAATACCTATCATCCACACATTTCTTAGCAACAATATAGAAAAACAAGTAAGTCCCTTGTGAGTTGCTAATAATTTATCTGTGAGATGAAACTGAGTATCGTAGAGCGTTCCAAGCAAATTGAATGAAGTTGACACATGATTTGAGAAAATCTCCATAAAGAATATATAACTATCTTCAATACAGGTAGGTCCCCCTTAGACTAATAATATTTTCAACCTTGATGTACTGTAACCCTAACTCATCAATCAGGTGTGCGTGTCAAAGTTTCATCAATTTTTCCAAAAGATTACCATCATCCCATTTCGATGCAAACAACTAATTACACCAACTTTTCATTAGGTCAGCAGCAGTCGACTAGACAGACTGTTAACAGCTCCTTGCCGCTATCGTCCAGTTTAATTTAAGCTTTTGTAATTCAACTCCGAGAAATGAAACAGACTTTACCATTACACCGAACTCTCTTTGATCCACATGAAATTCCTTACCGCCATCCTTCCATCCTCTCTTGAGATTATCGATAATGATTGCGAGGTAAACTTTGGATAACCTACTTTGCTACCTTCAGCAAAGTCGGAAAGGGCAACCGCTTCCGTTTTCGCTTACCAACTCTTTATTGACTCTTGCAGGGAAGTACCGACCGACCGAACGTGTTCCACCCGCTCGCGTTCCTGCCCGTAAAATGAATTGAATTGAATTCAAAATAAATCAACCTCCTCGTCCTGCCTGCACTGGGGACCGGAGTTGGGCACGCTGCTATGCCACGCTCTTTGATCGAGTGGCCAGATTAGACGGATTTTTGCCAACCGAACAGTCCCGCTCGTTGTAAGAGGAGTGTAATTCAATTTCCCGGAAACCCAATGCACTGAATATAAAATTTTCTGCTAGAGAGACGGGAAAATCGCGTTTGAGGCGGGTCTGTGAAGCATTCAGAAATCAAATTTCCGGGGATTTAGAATCGAAAGACAAGGACCGCTTGGAGGGAAATTTGCATTCGCTTTCTTTGTCCAACGATGGGATCGGGTCGGTGTCGCGTCGTCGCCGTCGCCGGTGTTTGTTTTGTTTATTTGTTTGGCTTTCCACAAAAAGCGGTATCAATTTCACATTATGAAAAGTGCAAATATAAACGGAAACCAGAGAGATGCACGGTTGACATTAGAGGGAGCGGCCGAGGTTTACTTACACATCAGTCTAGAACTGGACGAAGTCGGTTGGAGTTCTACGGCTGTCCGCCCCAAGGAGGAGTGCAAATCGATTTATGGTTGAGTGTTTCCAAGAATTTTCCGCCTATCACAAGGAACTGACGTGATGCGTGTAAAGTAAGTTGGCAAAATTTATGGAGGTATCGGGTGGATGAGTGTGCAACCCTGACTTCGAGGAGGGTTGTGATTCATATCATTTTCGCAGAAAATAATAAACAATGAGTCATACTTATTTGAATATTAATCAGGAAGTTGATGGTTGATGAAGTTGGTTATGTGACAGAGGTGGGTTGAGCTATCGAATCGATTAAAAGCAATATTTGAATGTAGTTTGCTGATACAGTGCTAGACATTCGCACACATACCTCTTTGTGGCATTAAAGGATGTTAGTAATTAAACGTCATATCCTCCCTAGCCATACGTTTAGTCGCAGCATAAAAAAATGTCTTTTCTTTCAAACTACAGTGTTATTTTGAAATTTTTGTTTTTTTAATATTATTTAGTGAATTTCGTTCTAAGGTACGCTAATATTGTAATATATTGAATGTTGGCTAAATACACAATTTGTGAACATTTTATAGAAATGGCGAAGAGGACACGATTGATGGGGTAGGAACGACGAGACATAACGCTATTCAAGGAAGAAGGCTACTTGAACCAGTCAATAACCAAGAAAATCGAGGAACTTTTCCCAAAGAACTGCGAACTATGGTGTATAATGTTCAACAGATAGGCGAAGCAGGTGTCTCTTTGGCCTTACACCTTCAGGCCTACGGGTTTATATATGACCCCAAAAGAAAAATGGCTGTATAAAATCACATACTGAATAAACGTGTACACTGTCTTTGGCAAATTTGTTTCACATTATATTTTCTGTCTGTAAAAAAATAAATAAACTTAATTGACTTTATTGGCCTTATTGACGACCTAGAATATCCTGAATATGAAGAAGTTCCGAATGACAATAAATAAATGCCTTATTAAAAGTGCAGAGCATTGTTTTAGAAAATGGTATATAAGCAAACCTAAAGACTGTATTCGATGAAATTTGGACACACGCAATTGTTTGTAACATTTTAGCGTGTCGGTAAAAAATATTGAAATTTTAACTGAATGCTTTTCATTGTGTTGTGTCAATTGTGTAATGAGTTCCGTGAAAATCGAAAATCGAGTGTTGACAGTGATGGCTACGAATGAAGAAATAGTGTGCCAACAAATTTTGGGCACTCACTTCGAAAACCCAAACGCTTCTCATCGATGGATCGGAAAACAGCTCGGAATCGAACATTCAACCGTATCTCATGTGATCAAAACGTTCAAGGACCGTAAGATAACCAAGCGGAAAAATGGTAGTGGCAAAAAACGTGGCACATCAAATCCGAAGAAGGCCAGGGTGGTATTGAACCAATTTAAGCGTTATCTCAACATTTCAAACAGGGATGTTGAGAAAAAGACGAAAGTTTCAGTTTGTTTTGTGCAGAAAACAATTAAACGTTCTGGATTACATGTGTACAAGGTCCAGAAGGCACCGCACCGGAGCGATACGCAGAACTCGGTGGCCAAAACTCGTGCAAGAAAACTGTACAGGGAGTGGCTCACAAAACCGTTCTGCATTGTGATGGACGAAGAGACCTACATTAAATCCGACACCAAACAAATGCAGGAACACTAGATCGCCACCTCTAACTTGGCCGTTCCGGAGAGTGTACGGAAGAAGAAACTGTCGAAATTCGCCAAAAATCCATGTCTGAGTCAGCCCTTCATCACCTCTGGGACCGTCAACGCACAAATCTACAAGGACGAATTCCTCCAAAAACGGCTTCTGCCCTTCTTTAGATCTCACGATGGCCCGACACTGTGTGGCGGTACCACGAATTTGAATTTAGAATTTAGTTGATTTAATAAAATTGTACATATTAAAGAGATGTTGAAATACCTATTGAATTACCCCTTGTAAATAGTTCATTTATCTTGAGTGCCATTCGTTTTAGAGTTCATTTATTCATTTGCTCCACTTTGCATACAACAAGAAAAATGAGTTCCTTGTTGAATTCTGGCGCCGAGTGTAAATCGTCAGCCAAACGGACTTTACCATGTGCGAGTCTCGGCTATCGACCTAGGTTCAAGTATCGTTGACCCCCTTGCTTTTGTAAATCTTCGGGTGGATCAGGTTTTATAGACCGTTTCCACAAAGGAAATGGAATGCTTTCTCCTAACAAATAGGAAGTGGTGTGCGTAAAGGTTATTAGCGACCTTCACGAAATTCACTTCGTGGATTTGCGTGATTTCCGGTGATGGAGATACACAGATTTCGCGGTTTATCTGAGGAGCTTGGAACTTGACTCGATCACTTCGTTCTGGTTTGTGGAAGAGGCGAGATCGGTCCAGTAAAGTTATCGTGCCGTGGTGTGAAAGTTCAGGTGAACTTTAATAAAAAACGTGAAGAATCTTCAATTTCCTTATATAGATTTTTTCCCATTTTCCCTCACAGTTAGCGAGTTATTTAAGTAGGCAAAGAGCTTAAGTGTGCATAGGGTGTGCATTAGTTGGCAGTGTTTGGTGCAAACATTGGTTTTTTGGATGCGACAGGTAAATGGTGTGCTTAATTGGATTCTACCGCAGGTGGTTTTAGTAACTGTAGTGCGACGCGATATTCTCCTGACAGATCTTGGCAAGTTGCGAGAGGCCCGTCACACCACACCCCGAGTCAGCGACCGTTTTCGACCCCACTCTCCAGCTGCGAAGTTTTGTCCCGGCGGTACACGTGGGCCGGAGAGGGCAGCTACATCAATTCCCGCGCCCTTGGCAGGGCGGCAACAACGAGACCGATTTCTCGGACCAGCATGGCAGCATAGTAGCATACCGATGCTAAAATAATAATCCGTCGAACATCTTCCGACCGGATTCGAACCGGTGACACCCGCGTGCGAGGCGCGCATGTTACCTCTGTACCATCGTTGGTGACGACCAACGATCAGACGGCTGTACCCCGTCGGGCCAGTCGCACAATCAACGCGTGAGGCGTCGTTAAGAACAACCACAACGGCGACAACGATTTAGCAGTAACTTCGGATTCCGTAGGAGCATGACCACGTGTTCAGTACGGGTCTAGGAGCAGCAGCAGCGAACCACCACCGATGCAACAACGCAAGTAAACGGGTCAAATCGTGAGTAACATGCATGTTCATTTTCTTCCCATGCGCATGGTGAATTTTGGCCCCTAGTCGCGTTCTACCGCTAGCGTGGCACCGTTTATTTCGGCCCTACCGTTCGTCCCGCTTATGCGTCGGTAATCGGCAACATCGATGGAACTCAGCTAATGAACACCATTGTCGCACCGCAGAGATTATAGAGAAGCACACGAAGAAATTAGTACAAGTGAGATAGTGAGGGAAAGTTATGATAGGCCTATTTGAATTTTGTCGATAAAGTAGTTGAATGGAAGCACAAATATAGATGTAGGATGAAATTGGAGAAATCGAAGCCTTTATTTCGTCGATGCGTTAAATAAATAAGTAACCAATGATAAAAGTGTTTTCACATGTGCTAATGGGAGAAGTCTAGAGAGGTAAATGTAGGTTTTCCACGTTCTCGGTCGTTTTTTTTAGTCTTTGGTCATTTCCTGGGGAGGTTGGCCCTGCATCCAACCAAAGGACGGGTCTCTAATCGAACGGTAATCTGTTCGAGGTGTTTGGGGAAAGGTTTTCCCGTGATGATACCAACCGCAAATGAAATTTTCTCATCGGTTTGAATCGGTTTTACGTACAACATTTACTTGTTTGCACGACCGTTTGTTCGAGCAACATTCCGTCTCCTTGGTCAACCAGCTTGTTTCCCGCCCATAGATTTGGGAAAAACCAGAACCCTCCCTGAAGGGTCTCAATAAGGTCGGGCAACTCCAACATTGGTAGATGGTCTCCCTCGGGAGTGGCGCATAAGCCATTTTTACTAGTCCACGGGAAACTCGCAAGGCTGCCGGGTTACAACTGTTTTGGCCGGATTTGGCATCTTGCCACTATGCCCGGCCCGTCTTAGACTGGTACAAAGATAATAATGTAGTTTTTGTACCAAAAGACGTCAACCCTCCAAACATTCCGGAACTTCGCCCAATTGAAAAATTTTGGGCAATCATGAAGGCAAAGCTCGTTAAAACTCCAAAACTGATAGAAAATGAACTTGAACTAAAGAAAGTGTGGTTAAAAATAAGTAAGCAAGTCGGTCCTATCATTGCCCAAAATTTGATGAAAGGGGTCAAGGCAAATGTGCTGGCTTTTGAGTTGAGAGAATCGGGCTCAAGGAAAATTTTTGGTGACCAATTTTGTGTGTCCAAATTTCATCGAATACAGTCTTTATTACTAAAATCTTGCTAATATCGTCGAACAATTTTGTATCTTTCTGGAATGTTCTTGGTTATCCAAAGTGTACTTGAGTTTAGAACATCAGATTTACAATTGTAACAGTAGCTTTAAGGGCTCTATAAGGTTATGATATGTTTTCAAACAAGGTATTTGGAAGGTCAATAGCCATTGCTTGACTATTTTATGACGTTCTAGGTCACTCAAACTGTCTTTGAGTTCAGAACTTAATATCTGCTTTAGTAACTATAGATTTTTGGGCTATACAAAGTTACGCTACGTATTCAACCATATGCAGTGGATCATTTCAAACGTAAATATTAAAACATAATGAGATAAACTAGGATGATTGAGTCATTCAAACCGGCGTTGAGTTCAGAACATGAGATCAACAATTGAAACAGTAGGTTTTTGGAGCAAGCAAAGGGACAATCTATATTACAATATTCATTGAAAAGGGTGGAAGAGGTCACGTCTGTTCAATGCAAAAATCTTGGGAAAGTTTAGGTCATCAAAACTGTCCTTATAATTTAAAATCTACTGTTATAACAGTATTCAAACATATGTAATAGGTCTTCTAGAAGATCAACAGTCATTATTTGGCAATGCCTATACCATCTTCAGAAACAACCGCAGCCAAACAAACAGCCAAAAGTCTCGTGGCGGTGGTGTACTGATTGCTGTATCAGCCGATCTGAATTGCTGCATTGATCCAACTCCTGTCAATGTTTCACTCGAGCAGCTTTGGGTAAAGTTGAAATTACCTAACTGTTCCGTTAGCATCGGAGTTATATATCTTCCACCTAACCGAAAAGCTGATTTAAGCAGCATAGCAAACCATATTGATTCTATTGGAGCAGTTATCTCGAACGTAGGGGCCAACGATCACTTTCTTTTTCTTGGTGATTACAATCAGTCTGGCCTAATTTGGGACTCTTCGAGGAACGGTCATCCTACTGTAGATGCCTTGCAGTCGCACATCTCTGTTGCTTGTGCTGCGTTACTTGATGGCTTCAGTTTTTATAACTTAACTCAAATCAACACAATCAGCAACCGAAACGGTCGCTATTTGGATTTAGCTTTGGCATGTGAGATGACACTCGAGCGATGCACGTTATCTGCTGCTGCGGAACCTTTATCACTTCTCGACGCCGATCATCCTCCATTTATAGTCGAAGTCAACGTATCTCGAGGTATCGATTTTGAAGATGTTTTTGATGAACCGAGTTTTGATTTCTGCAGAGCAGATTTTGAAGGAATGCTAGAAGCACTTTTTTTTGCGGACTGGAACAATTTGGAATCCATGGAAAATGTTGATGACGCTGTTGGTTGTTTCACTAGCATAATGCATACCATTATCGCTGATTATGTCCCTATGCGGACACCTAATCAAAAACCGGCTTGGGGGAATACACACCTGCGACATTTAAAGCGTATGAGATCGAGAGCACTTCGAAATTACTGTAGAGTTCGTTGCCCACTCGCTAAGCAGGCTTTCAATCGAGCAAGTAGCAGATATCGGACTTACAACTGCTTCTTGTACAAACGTTATTCTCTACGTATGCAAGAGAAACTTAGAAAAAATCCTAAAAGTTTTTGGAAATTCGTGAACTCCAAACGTAAGGATAATGGATTACCAGTTGAGATGTTTCTACGTAACGATCTCGCCAGTACTGCATCCGATAAGTGCAATCTGTTTGCTGAACACTTCAAGTCTGCTTTCAATGACACCACGTCATCTCCTGCTCAAGTCGAAAATGCATGCATAGAAACACCGCGCGATGTCTGCTCACTAGGAAATGTCCAGGTCACTCCTCAGAACGTTGTATCTGCCATCAACAAACTGAAATATTCCTCCTCACCTAGCCATGATGGTATCCCTTCATGCATTTTGAAGAGATGTTGTGATGCTCTGACTCATCCTTTGACACTGTTGTTCAACACCTCTTTGCAGCAGCAAAGATTTCCCTCTAGCTGGAAATTCTCCATCATGTTCCCTGTGCATAAAAAAGGTGATAAACGAAACATCGAGAATTATCGTGGAATAACGTCGCTGTGCACCTGCTCCAAGGTATTTGAAATCATCATCAATGATATGCTGTTTGCTTCCTGTAAGAACCACATTTCCTTGGATCAACATGGTTTTTATCCCAAGAGATCAACATCTACGAATCTCGTCCAATTTACTTCTTTCTGCGTGCGCGCAATGGATCATGGAACACAAGTGGACGTTGTATATACCGACCTGAAATCTGCTTTTGATCATGTTGATCATGAGATTTTGCTCAAACGACTGGATAGATTAGGTATCGCATCATCATTGACCAGCTGGTTCAGATCATATCTAGCAGATCGGAAACTGATTGTTAAGATTGGAAATAAATCATCTGAACCGTTTACTAATTTATCAGGTGTGCCACAAGGAAGCAACCTGGGGCCTCTACTGTTTAACATTTTCATCAATGAACTCTTTTCAGTGCTGCCACCAGCTTGCCGATTATTTTATGCTGACGACGTAAAAATTTATATGGTTGTGACAAACGTTCAAGACTGCCTTACACTACAACATTATGTGAAACAGTTCACTGCTGAATGATGTTCTAGAAACATGCTTACACTAAGCATTCACAAGTGCAACGTCATCTCGTTCCACAGAAAACATGAGCCTATTGTTTTTGATTACATCATCGACGGTCAGCCTTTAGAACGTGTTCGTCAAGTACGGGATTTGGGAGTTATCCTTGACCCAGCTCTTACCTTTCGATCACACTATGACGATATTATCTCCAGATCAAACCGACAGCTGGGATTCATCTTCAAAATAGCAAATGAATTTCGTGACCCCCTATGCTTTCGATCCCTTTATTGTGCTCTTGTGCGGTCGATCCTGGAATCCAATTCTGTGGTTTGGTGTCCCTATCAATCGATCTGGATTGCTAGGATTGAATCAATCCAACGGAAATTCGTCAGGTATGCTCTGCGGGATCTCCCATGGCAAATTCCGCTCAATTTACCGCACTACGAGGACCGATGCAGATTGCTAGGCATAGAAACCTTGGAAAAAAGGAGAAGTACTGCGCAATCTGTTTTTGTAGCCAAGATTTTTTTTGGGCGATATGGACTCACCGAGGATCCTTGAGCAGCTGAATATATACGCCCCAGAACGAACACTTCGCCAACTTGATTTCTTGATGCTTGAATCTCGCAATGCTTTGTATGGTCAGCACGATCCCATCCGCTTTATGTCAGCTACGTTCAACCAGGTGTACTTGCTGTTCGACTTCAATGCATCTGTTGAAACATTTAAGCGAAGACTTTCGGAATTTTTGCGAATGTTCGACGAGGACTTGACGAGACCTGACCTATGTGCTGAGGATAATTACTTTTATTACTAGACCACGAATTAGAATTTTCATGTTATTAATTTATTTTGTGTTATGTATACTTTTAAGAAGTTTTGTGTCCTCCATGTTTATGTAATTAGAAGATATGGGGTTTTTGCGACTCGATCACAGGCTTTTCCCCATCAATATTCAATATTCATTAAGACGGATAGTCAGATGAAGTATAATAATAATAAATAAATAAATAATAAATAAATTATTTTATAACTTTTTGATCTTCTTGGTAATCCAAACTGTTCTGGAATTTAGAACTTGAATAAGTAACAGTAGCTTCTTGGGCTTTACAATGTTACATCAAGTATTCAAGCATATTTAGTGAATATTTTTAAACGCAATTTAGAAAGAAGAGAAATCTTGGGATGTTCTAAGTCATCCAAGCTGTCCTGGCGATAGGAACTTTAGAATTTCAGTTGTAGTAGTAATTTTTAAGCAATAAAAAGTAACATTAAATATTAGAACATATTCATTTAATATTCTTAAAGGTCGACCAACATTATAAAGTATGAGATGTTCTAAGTTCTCAAAACTATCCTTGAAATAAAAACATAATACCTATAGTTGAAACAAAAGCTTTCTGGGCTAGGTAAAGCTACGATATGATTTAAACATAAACAGCATATTGAATATCTCGGAAGAACAACAAACGTTCTGAGATAATCTTTGGATATTCTAGGATATCTAAACTAACCTGCAGCTCAAAACTCAAAACGTTCTGCTGCAACTGTAGCTTTCTAGACTAAACAAAGAAACAATATGTATTTGACCAAATTAAGTGAGTCTTTTGGAAGGTTAACAGATATAATGAGATATCTTGGGGTGTTCTACGTCACTAAAGCTGCCCTTGAGCTCGGAAATTAGGATCTGCAGTCGTAACACTAGCACTCAATCACCGTTAGTGAATGTTTTGTCAGGTCACAAGTCATTATTAGATTATCTTGGGATATAAAAGTTTATTAAAACTGACTTGTAGAGTAGATCTTAAGTCTTGAACTCCAGGACAGTTTGGATGACAAAGAATACTCCAAGATTATCTCATAATGTCTGTTGATCTTCCAGGACATTCATTGCATATTATTGAATACAAACCGTAACTTTTTGTAGCAATTAAAGCTACTGTTACAATTGTAGATAATATGTTCTGAACATCAGGACAGTTTAGACGACCTCGCACATCTCAAACATAAATTTCCTATTCTTTGAATCATTAAGTACCAAAAAAATCAGAATACATCAAAATGCTTACATAAAAACGATTGGAAAAATTTGAGCCAGCAAGGGTTGAAAGTCAAATAAGGTACGAAGCAACTTATAAACGATTTACTTGTCCGCAAATGAAAGACAAATTTGATGTTTTTGCAACATCCAGACATATTGCACGTTTTGCCAAATATCAAACGAACGAAACCGAAAGGTGATAAATCGGAAGTTAAATCTGATGGCAATGTCCGCCTTATTAGACTTGATCAAGTTTATAAACTTTGATTGATCTCAAATGGCACTATATAAAGGGCCAAAAGCGGAATGAGCAAATGGTAGGCAAAGTAACCCTTAACACATTCACGGGGTAGAAAAGAATCTCCTTCCAATAACATGATCAAACAATTTGCTAAGAAGCAAGCAGTCTATCAGTCCTTTATCTTTCTTCTTCTTTCTAAGTGATTCAAGCTTATTGCTTTCGTAATAAGCTTATTACTTGCTCTCAACTTAGTGTTCAAAATGCACTTCCACAGTTATTAACTAAGAACTTTCGATGCCAGGTACCATTTTTGCATTAGTAAGATTGTGAGGCAAGTACAATCATACCCTGGAAGCCGAGATATGTTCATAACGAAAAATTCCTTGACCGGACCGGAAATCGATCTCAGCCACCTCAAGCATGGTGTTGCTTTGTAGCTGCGCCTTTACTGACTGAGCTAAGGGGGTTTTCCATCCACGAAGTTTTAAAAATAGGGTGTTGGATTTCCCGCTCTCCCCATTCAAAACAATTCAATCGGGTGCCCTGGTGGTGCCTCTCAATCCCCACCTTTTTTTGTAGATTATCAATGTAAAAATATATTATGTAATTTGTCATGTAATTGGGTAAGCATGTAAGTATACATACATGATAATTTAATTCTAGACCTGGCATCCAAACAGAAATGTTAATACATATAACTGAACTACTAAATATGTATAAACTCGCACAATAGTTTCTGGATTTAGTTACATTTTAATCCAATTTAGGTTAGATTTTGTATCTTTCTTAGATTTTCATCAATACAACGGAAACTTTGAGCTTTTTTAATTCAACCGTTTGATTGTGGTGTTGTGAATTCTACTCCAACAGTTTCAGTGAGAGTGACAAGCTCTTCTTAACAAGCCATCCCGTAGAAAGCGTAATAAGTATTGCGATTTGGGTTATTCGATTTGTTGGATCGTATCTAATGTTCCCGCGGGTTTCGCGTAAGGCTCTCTGCATAAGAGCCGCTCTACCGTTTTTGAACCCCTTCGCGCAGCATTACTGTGAATACTAACCGGTAACTCAATTCGATCTTGCTATTTAGTGGAGCTGCATACATGACAAGGTCTTAGAAGGGTTGGTACATACATACATATAACGGAAACTTTGGACTAGATCAAATAATCATATTGAATGCTTTTATAATGTATGGCCAAAACCGGACACAATTAATCTACACAAATAAAATTGGAAATTTAAAGCCCGGATACAAAGTAGGAAACGTATGTGTTCCAGCCCAGAAAAGTGAACAACAAAGGAGGGCATTAATTTTGTTAGCTGCACCACTCCCAACGTCCTATATATGTACCTAAGTAGGACACACTTGGGCCATACTTAGTTGTAGTAACTTGATTATGACTTAGCAAGTCATATGTATGTTTTCTCAACCGAATGGCAACAAGTGTGCTTCTAGGGTATGTGTATATTTGAATGCTTTCTTGTCAAGGAAAGCCTCCCGCACAATCCCATCCAAATTTCAACTCCCAATGTCTATGAAAGTAGCATGAGTTCTCGGATCTTTCAGAGTAGACATCTAATCAACAGTTCCCTCCCACCCTTGCTGATCATAACGACCTGGTCAAGTGTTGAGCAAAGAAATCGATGGATATAGAGCCTATCACATCCAAGGCAGTTCTTCTAGCACTTCCAGCGTCTTTACAACAGCTGTGTGGTCGGATAATGCTATCCTATGCTCTGCTGCAAATAAAATTGGAAATATAAATTTTCCAATATTTCTTGAATTTTGCTACCTTCATTGACGAATTGGAACCACAAAAATCTACACATTGATACTTAAGAACGTTTCTTAAATTTCAGGGTCAATGTATATATATAAAAATGGATTTCTGTCTGTCTGTCTGTCTGACCCTAATACACTCGAAAACTAATGAACCGATCGGCGTGAAATTTTGTATGCAGGGGTTTTTGGGGGCCGGGGAAGGTTCTTATGATGGTTTGAGACCCTTCCCTTTACTGGAAAGGGGGACTCCCATACATATGAAACACTCATTTCTACATAACTCGAGAACTAATCAAGCAAATGAAACCAAATTTAGTATGTGTGAGTTTTTGAAGGCAAGAAAAGTTTTTATGGTAGCTCAAGAACCCTTTCCGTCCTAAAAGGGGGAGCTCCCATACAAATAAAACACAATATTCTGCATAACTCTGGAACTAATCAAGCAAACGGAACGAAATTTAGAATATGGTGGTTTTTGAAGACAAAAAATGTTTCTATGTTGGTTTAAGACCCCTCCCCATTCTTAAGGGGGGAGGCTCCGATACAAATGAAATACACTATTCTACATGAGTCGAGAACTAATCAAGAAAATTGAACCAAATTTAGTATGCGGTGGTTTTTGAAGACAAAAAATGGTGCTATGCTGATTTGTGACCCTTCCCCTTTTTGAAAGGGGGGGATCCCATACAAATGAAATGCAAATCCTTGCATAGCTCGAGAACTAATCAGAGAAATGGAACCAAATTTAGCATGTGGAGGTTTTTGAAGAAGAGAAATGTTTCTATGGTGATTTGAGACTCTTCTGCATTACTCGAGAACTAATAAAGCAAATGCACCAAATTTCGCATGTGGAGGTATCTGAAGAAGATAAATGTTTCTAAGGTGGTTTGGACTCCTTCGCCTTCTGGAAGGGAGTAGGAGGGGCTTCAATACAAATGAAAAACAAATTTCTGCATTACTCGGGAACTAATCAAGCAAATGGAACCAAATTTGGAATGGACGAGTTTTTGGCATGAAATGTCCTTATGGTGGTTCAAAGTCCCTCCTCCATCTAAAAAGGGGGTGCTCTCATACAAATGAAACACAAATTTCAATCAAACATGAGAACTATGCTTTGCAAATTTGTATTCAGTGGTTTTTGGGTCCGGGAAAGCATCTTATAATAGTTCGGAACCCCTCCCGCCTCTATCAAGGGGGGCTTCCATGCAAATGAAAAACAAATTCCTGCATAACTCGAGAACTAATCAAGCAAATGGAACCAAAATTGGTATGGGTGAGTTTTTGAAGGCAAGAAATGTTTTTATGGAGGTTTGAGACTCCTCCCCTCTCTGGAAGGGGCGCTCATGAAAATTAGACACAAATGTCAACCAAACATGAGAATCATACTTACTGTTATGAAAACTTATATGTAGGGGTTGTTGAGGCCGGAGAAGGTTCTTATGATGGTTCGAAGCTCCTTCCCCGCCTGGAAGGGGAGAACTTCCATACAAATGAAACACAAATTTCTGCAAAGCTCGAGTTCTTGGAATTGGAGTTCTTCAAATGGAACCATCTTTGGCATGTGGGGGTTTTTGGGCAGGTTTTTTTTTCTTAGGTGGTTCGAAGCGCCTTCCCTCTGGAGAGGGGGAAGGAGGGCCCTCAAACCAATGCAACAGATATTTGAACCAAACATGAGAATTATCCATGCAACTAAAACACAAAATGTGTATTTCTCGGGTAAGAAGCATATTCTGATAGAAGTTTGAACCCCTTTTTAGTCAAGAACTGGTTGAGTTACTCTCAGTGCTCAGTGCACAAGAAGTTATTCTTAGGTTATGCAAGAGAAAATTACGTACAAACTGACAGGATAC
Organism: Aedes japonicus; assembly: GCA_034211315.2. Taxonomy (NCBI): domain Eukaryota; kingdom Metazoa; phylum Arthropoda; class Insecta; order Diptera; family Culicidae; genus Aedes; species Aedes japonicus. The sequence goes on from JASCZW010007325.1 coordinate 27,430, forward strand.
GGCTTCGCTTGACTTTGAAATGCTTCTTCGCAGAAAGCAGAACCGGTAGAAACTACCGGTCCAAGGGTTAAATTAATAACACAAACCTTTGTTTTTTTGCATAAATAACACACATACAAGCAATCAAAAATATTTTAACCAGATTCATTCAGAACAAAAACCATAAACGCGCCAGTTCTATTAATTTTTCATTCATTTAGTCGCATGCGTTGCAAAGCTCGCACCGGGTTATACTATTATACAATTACGTCATGGGAATGAAAGGGACCATAAGGACACCCGATTGACGCTCTCTGGATGGGAAGAGAGAGAATGCTAACCTCCCATTGCTAACAGTTTGTGAATAGAGGGAGAGCTCATCTTCCCGCCCATTGAGGCATGCTCATGTTAGATAGCTCGCTCTTATGACCAACTGTTCAATCTTGTTGTTGGAAGGAGATTCTTTATATCCCTGTGGATACGTATCCTTGAAATCGATCTACCTATGCTAGTCTCTCATTTGTTGTGGTGAAATCAATACATGCTCAGCCATTTTATTCTAGTAAAAATTTCATCCAAACCTGAGTTCTGAGTGTTTCCTACCAGAGGGGGGTCACTCAAGAGCCTTTTAGTCGCGTAGATTTTTTTTCTTTTGAATATTCAGCAAGCTTAATCGTTTACAAGCTGCTAGTTTATTCCGGATAGGAGGTACTACATACATGGGGTTTTTTAAACATCTTCTAGCTTGGCATTTCAATCTTTTCGATATTCACAATAAACTTATTGTCTGCTCTCAACTGAATGTAATACACGCATTCTCACAAGTGTAAATTGAGAGCTTTGAATGCGTAAGTCATTTTTGCATTTATAGGATTGTGTGGCCAATGGAGCCGAGAATTTTTTTTACGAAGAGTTATGTTTTACAAAAAAATCCAAATGATCCTCCGGGTTATCAAAAACAACAAAAGTCTGTATTCGATAAAGGAACTCTATTCTTCATTAAATGCCTGTAACACCTTAGCAATACACCACCTACATAATGGTCGCATTAACTTGATTGTGACCCACACATGTCTTATATTAGGCATCAGGCAATAGTTGCTTCATTGTTTAATTGTAAGTTCTAGTACATTTTGTTTACAACACAATCATGTTTCGGATGGGCCTTAATAAATAGAAAAAATGCTTTAGAATTCTTTCATTCGTGAAATACAGTATGTCCCATAAAAAAATGCAAAAGCTTTCAATACTTATTTTTGGATAGCTTTAAACATTATTTTTACTGTTTTAATGCATGTGTGTAATCAACTGACTGTATACTCTGAGACAATGTGAACAAAACAGTGGTTCGCGACTAACAAAGTTGAGACAAAATAAGCAAAGGAGGTTGTGACTAGTTTGATGCTCGCCCTAAAGCCCGTAAAACGCATTACAACGATTGTGTGATGCTACTTGGCTACCATTTACCGTATCCAACGTTCACACATTGATGGACCTTGTCCACGAAAGCCGGGAAGTTGCCGTCCACGGTCCGCTCGCACACCGAAGGTCATCAGATCATTGAGAGACAAAGTGAGCCGAAATCCTATCAGATCGATCCGGATATTGGCTAAGGAAGCTGATATTTCAAAAACTAGCATGCAACTGTTGGTCAAAGATGACTTGAAATGTTCGTTCAGGGCAAGAGTAAAGCGCCACCTTGTAACGGACCGAATCAAACAACTACGGCTGGAGCGCTCGAAACGTTTGGTGTTAACATTAAAAAAGAAGCATACCATCATCATATTCTCCGATAAGAAAATGTTCACCATCGATCCCGTATCATACACACGTACAGACAGGTTTATTTCGCCGAGAAAGATTGAGGATGTTCCAGAGAACGTGAACTTCAAGTTTACAACCAAACATCCGGCCGGAGTCATGGTTTTCGGGGCAAGTGCGTCCAATGGCTTGAAAATGCCAGTATTTATCACAGCTGAATTAAAGATAATATCGAGGTTTACATGAACATTTTGAAGCACCACGTTCTGCCATGGATGAAAGCCAACTTTGGAGCACACAAACAAGTTATTTTCAAACATAACGGAGCACCGTGTCATACCTCAAAAAGGACTCAAGCGTGGCTGAGGGAAAACATGAAATTTTGGCCAAAGGATATTTGGATTTCTAGCAGTGAATCCTTTGGACTACTCAATATGGGCTAGGGCCTTGTGTTCAGGCTAAGACCTGTGATCGTTCTCATCCCAGTGTTGGCGCCCTGAAAACTTCCATTACCAAGGTATGGAACTCGATGACTGACTCATACATTGTGAAGGTATGCTCTCGGTTCCGTTCTCGTTTGGAGAAGGTGATCGAGAAAAATTGTGTATATATTGAATAATGTAATCATGAAAGGCTTAATAAACGATTCCCTAAATAATTTTTTTTTTCATTTTCTATGAAAAAACTTATTTTAAACTGAGGTATGGAATTCGCATTTTGTAAGGGACATATTGTAGGTAATTTAAGTTGCCAATGATCCGACGGAAGGCCAATGAATCATTCAACTATAATCTGAAAAGTGATATACTTTATGCATCCTGAAAACAACACAGCTTTACACTACTAAAACTGCTTACTCACTTACGAATTCCATGCTTCCACATTTCTCCGGTGCCTACAGAAGTCTTCTAAATTGAAAAACATGCATCCAACATGCGAGACAATTAACTCTCCAAGACACAAAGGTTCCTAACACCCACACAACAACTTCAAACTCTGACCAGCTATCTCATTCGCATCGCAACCACCGAAATATGAACCTACATAAATCTTGTTCACTACTTTACGCGAAGCGCCATAAGACCCTGTAGTTCCATTCCATGTGAGAATCGTATTTATGCTTCTCGAAAAAGGCCAAATTTTAGACGGGGTAAACCGTGAAAGCTATTTAAAATCCTCTCGAATTTACCCGTGCCAAATAACATTGCGGAAATGTGAAGCACATATCCAATCCGACCTGCCCGTAGGGAGATACAACACCACAGAAACAAACATAAATAAGCTGCGTGGAAATTTATTACAGCAACATACTCCTAGTGCAGACTAGAGCTCTCTGCTTTGCCTCAAGAGTGTGGTCCGAAAACGTATGGCTATGTGGCATGTGTGTGCGTGGAGGAAACGCTCCATTTCATTTGCCTCGCGAGATATCTCAAGATTTTAGAGCCTTTTATGCCCATGCTGGACTGCGTTGTGGAAAAAAAAACCTTCCGCAAATGGGGGAATCGCTCCTTTGGCGGGCTTGCTTTATTGAAAGTGAAATTTTGAAGAGATTTATTGCGATATTGTTCACGTTCGTGCTGCTCGATGTTGGCGTGAGTGGGTGTGGATGAGGCGGAACGGCGGACACTAGGCTGCCAACAACGGAAGAGAAGTTCGCCGGAGCAGGAATATGTTCTAGGGTGGACTTTTTTTACTAATCATTTATTTCTACAGGCTTAATCAAATCAACTTTACAGAGCCAAATTTTCATATTTTTATACACCATTTATCTTAAAACTAAAGTTAGGGGTGTAGAACCGATTACTCGCGGCCGTCTCGAGGTTAATAGGAGTTACAAATTACATATGGGAAAAAGAGGGTGAAGTATGGTTTACATAACACATTAAATTTTAATTCTAAATTATATAAATACTTATAATTGTACAATTTATGGTTTTCTTTTGACTTGAATATTTTTTGAAAAAGAAAAAAAAAACACACCAACATACACAGATAAAGCAAAACTTAAAGTAAATATACAGGTTAAACTAACTACAATCTAAGGCTAATGTTAGTCAAAAACACTAGGGTGGACTTGAAATCCGTTAATGTAGTGATACTTTAATACCAGCGTTATGCAAGGTAATAATTAGCCAATATACGCAAATTAATAAAAACAAATATTGCAAGATGATAGCGGGATGCAATTTCAGTCTACCCTCTTAAATCAATCAATGAGTCAAATATGTAATAAATATAGTGATAATCCACAACGCCACGTTTGCATCACAATGATCGAATCAATCTTAAATGATTGAAATTTTGGGCACCATTTCACAATTATACACTTGTGCGAAATTAATGAGTTTCCTATCTTATTAGCAGTCATGACGTCACTGGCAAAATGAACAGGCCACTGAATATAAGGCTTAATGAAGAAAGATATTTTTTTATTAGATTTGATTTGAATTTTCATCTCAACTATTATCGAAAGTTTTATGAAGAAGCTATATCCTGGTAACCAACATTCATAGACCTCTAAACATAACAACGGTAAACACATTTTTGCATATAAAAACTAATGCACGTTACATAAAAAATGAAAATCGTTTCATAAAAGAATGCGTTCAGGCATTAATGCAGTTTTATGGGTCAACTCGAAATGATCCATACAATATATCAATGTAGTCCATATTTTTTTATAAAATTTAGCAAAAATATGTCAAATAAATTGTACGGATGTTACAAATAAGTTTGAATTTATGCCTAGACATTGTAAAGTCAATGGTTTCGCAGTATTGATTGTAAAAAGCCATCATCCGATGTAATGGCATATATTGCATAATTTCTGCAAAGATGGTTTATGGAAAATCAATTTCGATTTCGGAGTTGTCGCGTAGGCGCATTAAAAGTTAATTTTGACAAAATTACTGCTGAGTCAATGTGCTGCGAAACAATGTCGTTTACAAATGAAACCATTGCATATTCAAGACGCTCTTTTAATGTCTGGATGTTTATAAATATGCAGCGTGCTTAATATGAAGGAAGAGGAAATGAAGTCCAAACTAGTTTACGAAAAGTATAATAAAAGAAGTTTTTGCACTGATTGTATTCTTCCTTCGCGCGTGATTGAAAAAGGAGACCAGTATTGACCTCACATAGGCTACATAAAATGTTTCAATTGTATATGGGTCCTGAAAGTCATAGAAGAAGCGCTTGATGAAGTCTATTATATTGTCTGCCCTGTGAATTATTGTGTTGTAATGGTCGATGAATGTTAATTTAGAATCAAACACAATTCCTTAGTCCCATCCTCTTTCAAATTTTTTTACATTCTGTTTCTTAATGTAATTGTAATTTTTGATGTTATACTTTTTTTTTGTAAATGATATAAAGTTGCATTTATTGACATTCCATTTCAATAGGCTTTTTTACACCATATGTAGAGAAATTGTATTTCATTCCGAAATATATTGTTGTCTTCTTTATACATAATCTCAAGAAAGAACTTCGTGTCGTCGGCAATAATGAGTAACAGTTTCAGAAGTCCAGTCTCAATTCCCATTTTTTGCAATTTGAAGAGTAGCATTGCTATGTCATTTTGATTAAATTTTAGCCAAAAGTCTGTATAAATAGCAATGTATGTTTCCGCAATGGATGCTTTTAATGAATAGTTAATTAATTCAAGCAGTCCCTTAAAGAAGCCGTATTGCATGTCAGTTATTTTATTTTTGATTTGTTGAAATATCTTTTTGTTGAGAATGCACAGTGGTCCAGAATGCAAGTTTACTTGGAAAGATACATTTTCAGCCAAAATTTGAAATTTTCGATCAAAATTGTCTTGCACAAAGATATTTCTTATAACAAGGCGCTTCTTTTGATGTGAATGAAAACCAAAGTGTTCCTTATATTCAGAAGAACTGAAAATCTTTTTGAATGCAGAAAAAAAGGCATATATTATTCGAAAAAGTTGTAGAATAAATAATTTTTTCAGTACCTGTTGATATGACCGAATTAGGGCATTTTTTCCTACCTAGGTTAGGGTATCCCTATAAAAATCAGATATTTTGCTGTAACTTTTTTATATAAAATTTTTCAGCAAAGTCTCAGTGACTCCAGAACAATAAAAACTACAACTTTTGGTGTGCTGAAATTGTCTCTATCGTATGTCAAACAAAAGTTACTATGATTTTTGTAAACATAATTGGTTCTTTTCAAATGGTGGTTTCTATAGTTGGGGCAAACCAAACAAATATTTATCAACAGCATTTAAAAGTACTTTTATTATTGTATATGATTTCTGAGTACTGGAGATAGGTTATTTTTTCAAATAGAATAAAACACATTTAAAAAGGACATACTTTTTAAAGAAAATCGTTAATTACTCGCTAACGGTAAGAGACATCGGCAAGATTTATACACTTTTGATTGTTATTTTTTGTATTCTCCCTAGCGCGGGTTCCCCCCCTTGCCTATCCTGCATGGGGTAGTATGACATAGGGTTATGTGCCTGATCGTATACTACCGTTCAAATGCCCTCCGCTCGTTTTCAATCTTGTATTCTTTCAATTTTCAAAGCCTGCCGTTACTGTTAACTGAACTATCAATACACTTTCTCTTCATGTCTATTTGTTCTAGCAATAAAATTACTGTCCGCTCCTAGCGCTTCGCATGGAGATGAGAAATCATCTGCTTCTGCTTACTTCATCAAAGAATTATACGTCAAAACTTGTATCATTTCAAGTTATAAAAATCATCTCAAGACAACGTTGTTGGCAATTTTGAAACAAAAAGTAAGAGTAAGAAACAGTTTTTTTTCTGTTTTCTGGGACACTGGAAAAAATGCTCTTATTCGATCATATCAAAAGGTACAGAAAAAACCATACAATCAAAATTGCTTAAAATTATTTATTCAACAACTTTTTGAATAATGTATGCCTTTATTTTTGCAAACAAAAATGTTAGATTTTCGATTTCTCTGGAAATAAATACCACATTAGATTTCATTCACACCAAACGAAGCGCCTTGCTATTAAAAAGAAGTTTGTGGATATCAATTTTGATTTGTATAGATTTCTTAGAAGAATTTTGCGAAAAGGTTACAATTTTCATCCCAGCTATTTCAAAAATGTCCGTCAAAGTTCATTTTTGAGGAAAAATTGTTGGAATTTAATTTGGTTTTTACGTAATTGAAGAAGTTCTTTCGACAAAACTCTATTGCGAGCTATGTTTTTGAATTATACTCGTCAAATACGTTACTGGTTTCAAAATTCAGTCGATCGCATTTGTCCAAATATATTGCTAAATTTTCACTGTTATTTGGTTTTTGGAAAGTTTAATGTGCGCTTTGCTTACGATTTATAAGATGTCTGATACGTTCGTTTTACCAGATTGGATATTAAGTATTTCTGTGACGTCATTTTTTTCTTCAGATAAATTCTTAAAATTTTGTAGACGTCTACAGCAGTTTGGACATTTCCTTCATTCCTTAAAATTGTTTGGCAATTGACGTTGCAGGATTTCAGTTTAATGTTTTCATAATTTACTAGTTGGTATTCAATGACTTACTCGTATTCACAGTCATTGGGTTTTTGGTATTCATGTACGAATAAGAGTATTAGATTGCTGTGTGTAACGTTTCAGTTTTTCCGAAAGAAGTTAATGATTCGATCACACAGAAATCTTCATAAATATTTGTAAATTAAAAGTCCAAATAGCAATTTTGTTGATTTTTTACTTAATTCATTTGGTTAAGTCCTAAATTAGCCGTTTTGTAAAAAAAAACTGCAATGCTTCGTAATCCCCAACGACTGGGAGTAAGATGCTTTGATAACAGAAATGTGAACTTTTACTTCAGGAGCAAATCGAGATAATATTTGCTCTGCAAATCGGAAGATGGTTATATAATTGTTTTTATGAGCATGGTCTGGTGGAAAATACGGAAAATTATTCATAAGTGGTTCAATATCTTCCCTATAACTTGCAAAATTGATCCACACAATGTTACCTTTGTGCGATGCAATATAATCACATGATCCGTAAATTATTGAAAATGTTCCATTAATAAATTGCCAATGATCCGTAAAACGATTATAAAGAACTATAAAAAATTCAATTAAAAATGCCAAAACATATAGGTATGACCCATAGATTGTGCCGGCATTGTTGAGTTCTGGGCACTAATTTTTAAAATTTGTTTCATAAATATTGGGGAATTATTCCTTATCTATCCTTACTACTCCGATTTAGTGACATGCTCGTTAGACTAATGATTTTTCTTAGATGTCTGCTCCCCTATGCTAATGTTTCAAATAAGCGATTGATGAAGACATTTTTTAGAGCAATGTAATCACAAATCTGGTTTTTATCATACTAATTTGCTTACAAATTTCAAGCTGGTTGTGCACACTCAGTTTCAAACTAAATTAGTTCAAATTTGGGAAGGCTCATAAGAACCTTATTTGTAATCGTTTGAGCATAGGGAAGCAAATTGTTTTTAAATTTACGTCTGTCTAAAGCCGGTTCCTTTAAGTATCCAGGTAAAAGTTTAAGTAGCCAAAGATGGATCGCGGTGGGATAAGGTGGATTTGCGGAGCCATTTTGAATATTGAAGATCTAAAGCGACAGAAAGCGGCTGATATTTTCGAATCCGAAGTGTTAGCAAAGCGTCTTCTAGCAAACGACTGATTCGAGCATTTGCCCGGTATAATGCAAACGGACGATGTTTTTTGTACTTAGGTCCAACGAGCGATAACGATTGTGAAATGTCTTTAGTTTCATTTCATTCTTTGAATGTTTGAAACTACACTTCGAACGTTGCTTATCTTTTATCTGGATAGCAATTTGTTTTTCCAGATTATTTCATCATTCTTATGATTGTCATAAATGCAATTAAAAATCATGCAGATTGTAAATTGTAAATTGACTCTTAACAACTATTCTACCAGATTCCGTTTTCAATTCATGCTCAGTTTGAACAAAACCTGTTAAATTATGAGTACTTGAATGTAACAATTTTACCTCTATTATATTGAATAGACATTTACGCGTGATCTTAAATTTACAGCGCTAAAAAAAGTTAACTGTAAATTTACTCGTGCTGTCAATATAAGCGCTGTAAATTTAAAAAATGATGTAATCTACACAGATAAAAAGAAACATTGAATTTTCTGCGTTATCTAATGCACATAAAGGGAATGCTAGATTTGCCAGAATATAATGGGATATTTCATGTAAATTTAAACCAGATAACGCCTGAATCCAGCCTGTTGTATGAAAGATTGCCAATATTGTGTTGTTTACGCCTCCTTTAGCTTGGATTTAAACGAAGGGATATTTTACACGCTTGTTAAAATTAATTATTTTTTTCTGTGTACGATTCGGATTTTTGAGGTTAGAAATAAGGTATATCTAATTGATCTCTTTCCTTCAAAACTAAATGGAATAAGTTGCTAATTTCAAAAATCTTCTATTTATTGGCCTTCAAAAACAGTATTCAAGCTGATTCCATTTATGTGCAGAAGTTATATGATTTATTGCAGGTTTGAACTTTGCAGATGAGTTGAGCTTTGGCGATTGGGCCGGCTTGAAATCATGCCGGCTTCGGTGAATTCGAAAAATCTTGCGCCCGTTCACTGCGATTTTCGCGGTCACACACAGTTTATTCGAACTTTTTGACAATGTTCTACACAATTGTTCATGCATCACTCCCGTACGGGCACGTACACAATATGGCGGTGACAACTTTTTTATTCTGACTTGAAAAATACAGCCGCTCAGGTACTGTGTCTTGTTGATATCATGTAAATTTCAAGTGTTTAAGACGCAAACATTAGAGCGTGTCGTATACTTATATGTTATCGGTTGCAAATATGAATTCAAGTTAAAAGATTGTAATGAATATGTTATAACTTTGCATGAAGGAAGTGTTTCTCACTGCTGACGATATATCAAATTGGAAATTGCATGCAACCATTAATTATATCGATATATTTTCATAGACGTTTCAGATTAAATCATATGTAATTTTCATATTTTTTTCTGTGTGGAAGTATTTTAAAACCACCCTATGTCACGAAAGGGGCCAACTCGGGGGCTGATGGGAGTTGGTTCTTGGTCTTTTGTCGCTCCCTCTTCTCCCCTTTACTGACCAGTCGGCTGGTCTGTCTGTCTGTCTGACACGCGGCATCATGGTTGTTGTCTGTGTGACCTCCCTCCGTTGTTGTGGCCGTGTTCTACCCGAGGCATACTAGGACTTTTATGCAACAGCAAGAGGGAAAAAAAACAGCACACCCGAGCTTGTACCGCTGATGTTTTCGCACATATTTTGTCTGCCGTTGGTCTCGAGAGCATAAATTTTACAATCTCGGCGGCAGTGGCGGCGTCGTCTGTGGTGTACTGGGAGAAAGAGGCCCGTATGATGTGAACCGTAATTGGAACCGGAGACGGAACAGTATTGCTCTAATGCTTAGCTCCGTTTAAAAATAAAATAAAATCCTGAGAGTGATAGGGTTGCTCGTTTTGGACTTTTTGATAGAAGTCATGTAAGTATTATTTTCATTTGAATTCACGGTTTGGATTAGATAGGAATCAATTTGTTTTCCTCTTATTTTGATACTTAACCTGATCTTGACTGTTTTCCGATGCAATTGGCCTTTTTCATGCACCGTGATAATTGCTTTTTTTTAATATAATGTTTTTACTGTTTTATCTATAACATGGGCATCATATCGTGAGCTGCCTCTGAAGGTGAAACATTATAGAAACTTTTGGCTGGAGGTTCAATTACCGGTCTTGGAAGTTTTCGTAATAAAAAATTCTCGATGAGTAATAAGGGATGCTTTAACATACGTACAGTCATATTGTTGTAAACATTATCCTTGTATAGAAAGCTCTAAAAAATCATTGTCAAAGTCGATAGAGAATACTTAATTGCGAACAAGCAATAAGCAAAAGGTGATAAGCAATGGCTCAAAAGTGCCAAGAGTGAAAATTTATAGTAATAGTCTTTTTGATTTTCTTTTTGTTTTTTGCATTCGTCGATAACTCGTTTAAAAGCTGTGGTACTCAATAGCTCCCACCACTTTGTTAGAAATATAACTCGATTATTTCTGGCATTTTGGCATATTTTGAAAGCGATATTCGTGCTATAGGTAGTTAGAACAACAATAAACCTTATCATCAAATAAATTTTACTGCATTTTAATAAGATTTGCAATTTGGTTTTCATCACGCTGCAGTGTTGGATAATGGCCTAATTTTCATTATCACAAATAACTTATATAATCTTACACTGTGCAACAATTTGTCATTGTAAAATATTTTTTGTTCAGGTTCATTCGTTTGAATTGTTTACAATTATTTTGAATTAGGTTAAATTTGGTTCTATAAGATTTGAATTGTACATCACATGTAAATATTCACAAAATAAGTAGGTTAGGCTCGCTATACATTTATTTTGCATGTCGACTGGTCGAATGCTCTAAATATTGTTGTATGCTAAAAAAATAATAAATGCAACAATGGTTCCAAACTATGAAATTACCATCTTGACGAACCAAAAAAAAAAGCCGAAAGAAATTGGAGTTTCTATGAGAACGATCATCAGTATCTTTTGTCCGTGAAGCACGAATCGAACAATTTGAGCTCAGGAGTTTGCAAGGCCCGCCTGAACGGCAGGAAGTGAGGATCACAAGAATACTGTGCGAAATTTCATCCGACGGTCACCAATAATCCGTCGAATTTCCACAAATTGTTACAGGAGGAGGATGAGGAGGAAGTCTGCAGGAGGAGGCTGAAGAGGAAGAGAGAGGAGGAGGAGGAGGAGAGGGAGAAGGATGAGGAAAAGGAGGAGAAGAAGGAGGACGAAGAGGAGGAGGAGGAGAAGGAGGAGGAGGCGGAGGAGGAGGAGGAGGAGGAGGAGGAGGAGGAGGAGGAGGAGGAGGAGGAGGTGGAGGAGGAGGAGGAGGAGGAGGAGGAGGAGGAGGAGGAGGAGGAGGAGGAGGAGGAGGAGGAGGAGGAGGAGGAGAAGGAGGCTTAGAAGTATTCAACTTCCTTAGGCTACACCCAAAATAAAAAAGCAAGATTGTAATGCAATTTTGCATGATTTTGTTTCATTTCTCGTAACAGATCGTAATTTAAAGAAAAAATTGCACTGGGTAGATCTAGTCATACTAACATAAATTAGAGAAAATTACATCAGCCCTGAACGAGTCCTCAGTCAGAGCAATGCATGTCCATATTATGCCATAGGGTGGCGTCCATATCATCATTGACATTAGTAATACCTCGGAACCGGTGCTCTAACAACTATCCGGCGGTGTCCAAAATGGATTTCGCGGTGAACCGAGATCAAGCTGATGTCACCTGCAGCATCAACACAGTAATTGATAGATTAGTAACTCTCTGGACCTTAGCAACTCTATCAAGTTCTTTGTTTTATTCAAGGAAATGAAAACGTTGTCGGCGCCGTTGATGTAGTGGTGAGCGTCACCGCTACTTGGCACCCCAGTGGGTCTGGATTCTATACCATTCGAATTTGGTGGTTTTTCTGAGGCGAAAAAATCTGGTCACGGTTTCCTTGGGAAGAGAAGTAATGCCGTTGGTCCCAGCTCATGTGTTAATGATTGTTTGTAGGGTCCAAGTGAAAGAGTCGCCTTTCTGGCGTCGGTGGTTGTCACCAGGTTGTGAGGATATTGACCGACGGAAAATAAACTAATAAAAAAAGGAAAAGCCGTACGTTGCACTTTGAAATTCCATGCCGTGATAGCACTTTGAAATTCGGATTTAAAGCGATTCTATCTTTCGCGAATTTTATAAAGGGTGTATTCGAAAAAATGGCCAACACATATTTACATTTACCCATCAAAATTAATCCACTTATCGAATTTTATTGAAATTTTCCGGGAATGAATTATTATAAATTATTCGATTTCATGTCCCATCCCTAATACCCGCGACTAACGTATCTCTTCACCTATCAAATTTTGGACTATCAATTTTCCTAGTGTTAATGTTTGTTTTACCACTACTTTGTTAAACTCCAGCTCTGTTTTAAAAGGTTTTTGGATATTTGCGAAGCTTCGTCTTCATAATTGCAGAATTTTGTATTTAACCATTTGTAGCAAAATTGACTCCATTGGCGTTGCAAGCGTAGAGAGTAGAAATCTATTGACGTGATCAAGCCTGTCCACGTTAAATTTTGGACACTTTTATTTCGGTGCATATTTTTAATTATTTCACGGATTGCTGAAACGTTTCGCATATATAACAGCTGAAACTCTGAATTTATTTCGTGGTATAACATATTTACAATCTTGGGACATTCAGTATAATGGCGTCGAATCCAGTGGAAGTGTAAAAACGCATTGTGTACAAACGGCAGCAAGACCCAAATTAATCAGTTCGCGATCTTGCCAAAAAACTAAAACTCCGAATAGTACCATGTTTTGTGTTTGCAAATCATTTGAACAGTGCGTGACCGTTGATCGGAAGGTTGTAAATGGAACAAATCGAAAACTATGGTCCTGACAAATGGACAAGAAGGTGGTCGCCATTATTGAGAAAAATCCAAATCTTTCTGTGCGAAATGTGGCTCGTAAAGTTACAAAATCAAAATCATACGTACAAGTTAAGCAGAGGCAATAACAGAAGGCGTACAATGTGAGGAAGGTGACCAACCACACCAATTTCCTGCAAACATTTTCTTGTATCTTGTAATGGATGACAAAACAAACGCACCCGGAGACTTGAGACAGCTGCCGGGTCTGGCTTTGTTCATCACAATGCAAAGGAACGCCGTTGCCGAGCATTTTCGAACATAAGAGGTGTCCGAATTCCCGAAGAAGTTTTTGATTTGGCAAGTCGGCATATGAAGTTGTGGTCGGAAATCTAAAAGTTTCGTCTCTACCGGGACTATCAATAAGGATATGTGAGAATGAATGTCTGCAAAAGCGATTGCTACCGTTTATCAGCTCTGACTCTCAAGCTCTGTTTTGTCCTGAGTTGGCTTCTTGTCACTATGCGAAATCCGTCCAGGAATGGTAGAAGGCACAAGAGTTCAAATACGTGCCAAAAACAGCCAATCCACCATTCAGAATTTCGCAAAAAAGAGAAGTACTGGGCTCTAACTAAGCGGAAATTTTTCGAAACTAAGAAGAAAGCAAATGGTACCGCTGATTTCAACAGAAGATGGAGAATCGTCACAGCTTGCGTATCTGAGGATACCATACGAAACCTGATGGCGGGTGTTCCAGAGATAGAAGGATTAACATTTTAATCAACTGTTTCCAATGTAGATATAACTTTATTATTGTGAAATAAACAATCGGTTGTGTTGAATCATGTGTACATTTGTTTTGCTGCTATAATTTTGGTGTCCAAAATTTAACGTGCACAGGCCTTACTCATTTTAATAGTAACTGAGATATTTCCTATATTTTCACTTTAAATCACTTATAGTGCCAGCAGGATTATTTTGGTGAACAATAGTCAACAATCAGAAGTATCATGAAAGGCGACTTTGGACTGAATTCATACAACAAACAACGGTTGAAACGTTGGATGAAAATATGGAATAACATGCCATGAGATATCGTGCTTGTCAGCCGTGACGCTGTCCAACAACGCATGAGACTGACAGTTAAGGCAAAGGGAAAGATATTGGTATTGAACCAAATTAAGACAAATTTGAACGATGTATCAAACAGTAACACGAAATGTTTAATTGCATGCTCTTTTTTCTTAAATAATATAAATGATTACGTTGCCATTTCGATGATGGTAAACCTGTTTGGGAACTACTAAAGGATTGAAATAGCGCCGAATGTGGAGCCTTTGAAACAATTTATGTTTGATAATTGTCGTAAACAAAAATTTCTAGAACATAAGTTAAACAAATTTCGTCGGTGGGAACAAAAAGACTTTCATTGATCAGGTTCACACTATGGACTCCAAGCTTACTAGATCGGTGTTCTCACGCTTAACCTTATTATCATTATATTTGCCTTGTTGGGAACCTATACAGATATTCGGTTTGATATAAGTGAATTCAGGCAAGAGTATACATTAAAAGCATTTGCAAAAGCAAATCATTGTTCGTTTCCGCTGACGTTTAGCAGAATCATGACGTTATTATACCAGTAATTTTCCCAATTCTGATGTATGCAATTATGAACTAAAATGTTCGATACTTCATTCTAGCATAGCTGAATTAGGTTCTTGCAGTTTAACATTGAAACAGTTACATTAATACAGTGTGTTACAAAAATACATATTTGCTTTAGATTTCTCTAATATCAAAGTTCAAAGACTGTCCTTTTCCGTTCAATACGGCACTAACAAAACATACCAGATAGTTTTGTTGACGTTTGGCCTCTCTCCCATATGAGTGTATTTTTTAAATACGGAAGACTAACCTTGGTACATTTATGGAACAAAAGGATGCAAACAAAAAAGATATCAAACGTAAACAACATGTATGACAAATTAATTAGTCAGATAAAAGAGTCTGGAGTTGAATTGCATCAAACGAACACATTCGTGACAAAACTTGGCAAATCACAATGTTATAGATCTACAGCATGACACACGAAAAATGAAACTGGAATGTTTATGTTTTCGGTGCTTGGAATTCAAATTCAAAAATAAAATTCATGCAAGCTTTTCATTTTCATGACCACATAATTCAATGGCAGGAACTCCCACTCACCCTGTACAGCACTGATCACGACATTAAATTCAATTTAGTGATATCATATTTTAAAAGTTACATTCTTCAGATTGGATAATCATCCATTCTGATCGGTTTGGATATATTTTGGATTTCCCTGGGGGTAGAATTTTATTGCAACGTTTGCATTAAAAAAATGAACTTTTTTCGGATGGTGATAAAAAAAAGCTAAGGCAGATAATTGTGAGCGACCTTCCGGCAATTAACCGGAACATTCGCCATGGCGGGCGAAAACATGTGTGTAGGCATGTTTTTGAGTTATTTTTTCGATTTATTTATCAATTCCTCCTCAGTTTTCGCGACAAATTTGTTGGAGTAGATCTTACGCTTCAGGTTGGCCCAAAAATTCTCGATGGGACGCAGCTGGGAACATAGGACGGGTTTGCCGACTTGGGTACTACATTGATATTCAGGCACACCATCTCCTCCAACAAACGCTTCGAGTAGTGGCCCAGACAACCAAAATTAATATATTGAAAGTTGTTTTTATGATATACAAACATATATGTAAGTGAACGTGCAAATTCTATTGTTTTCTTAAACGAGTTGATTTGTTATCATATGCGATTGAATTTGTGATATCAAATGCGATTTAAACAGATTAGCGATGTATATCAAATTTCGTTTGTGACGCAGTACGATGTATTAATGACACATCGTATACGAGTCGAAAATATACACTCTTTACGATTTAACCTAAACATCATACGATCAAGGCCACAAATAATTGCGATTTTAACTTAAAACATAGTTGAATCCTAGAGGGTTTGAGCTGTTTAGTGGAATACTTGTAACTATAATTTAGAAGAAAAATTAGTATTCTCCATTTAATTCCAACTACCTTTGCTTATCTTCGACAGACACGCGTATTTCGTCTACAATGTGCAGACTTCTTCAGTGTCTTATTAGTCGAGTTATTAGTACGAGACACTGAAGAAGTCTGCATATTGTAGACGAAATACGCGTATCTGTCGAAGATAAGCAAAGGTAGTTGGAATTAAATGGAGATTACTAATTTTTCTTCTAAATTATAGTTAAAACATAGTTGTTTGCGAGTAACATGAGCGTAAGGAGCAGCCGACTGAATCAGACTCGATGTGGGTTTAGCGACTTTACTGTGCTACCAATCGGTTTACCTAGGAATCAGTAATAGTGAACCGGTTGACCACGGTCACTCACCACTACCTATGGCGAACGCGGAGAGTGTGAGAGAGTTTGTCGGGATAGAGTAGGAAGTAGAATATAAGATTAGAAGGTAAACATTCAAAACTAGGTCAGTAGGTCAGTGTGCAATATTGCAATCGTAGCGATCGGTTGTCCGGAGGCTAACTCCGAGAAATTTATGTTTAGTTTTTAAGCATAAATGTAATCTAGTTCGTAAAATAAATGTTGTGTTTTTAGTGAATAAAGTTGTGTATTAAAGGACAATTAAATGTATGTTCTGTGGTGAATTTGGACTGAATGTGTGGATATTTGTGCGAAGAAAGGTCCTTTGATGACAACTAAATTATAAAGAAAGATACGTTCACCGGGCAGTGGAAAACCAGAGATAGTGGTTGGGAGACTCCCCAACATAATTTGGTCCTTCGAACCGGATTTCTACTGCCGGTGTACTTCGGATCGGTCAAATTTCGACGATTTGACCAAGAAGTGAGGTTGCGCCATCGAACGAAAGGACTGCGCCAAGTGCTACAAAAAAGGCTACGCCATTCCTCTGGTATCAGCAATTCAATTATCGCCATCCTGAAATTGAAGAGAAGAGATTCGTTTGCCATTGTCGAAGATAGTCAACACTACATTCAATAGAGGATTGATGTTTCGAATTCGCCATCACCATTGATAGATTGACTTCGCAGATTTCCGTAAAGTGTAGGACAACCAGAGCGTTGATCTACTACCGATCAGGTAGGTTAGAACAAGTATATGTCCACCGAAGCATGAAATATATTTTTCTAACGCCCACACTTGGTTTTTATGTGTGATTCATCTACTTGATGCGAATCATCGACGAAAAAGAGACGGAGTGGTGAACAACCAAATTCTTCGGAACTCACACTGAGTGAAATCACTTCTCAAGCACAAGCGAAGGAAGACCATTGAAGATGATTTCGATGCTGCTTTCTAACAATCAAACAAGGATACACTATGAGAACGACGATCGCTACTAGGCTCGGGCATCACTCAACGGTCATCGTGGCCAGGTAAATACATATATACAGTATATGCCCAGCCGAGCCTGGATCTTGTGTATACCACATTAAATAAATAATATCCTTCTGTCGCACATTTGGACCATATCGAGTCAGTTATTTCTGGACGCAAGCCCTGAGGTTTTGTTGGTTTTCGGACTCCTAGTTTAATCTATGAAATATTCAGCGCCATCTTTATTACTCCAGGTGAGCCTGAGTATATGTCCTGCCGAAGCAGACAATATTTTGATACTACATTGGTACCTTTCTCCTCTGCTGCACTGTATATCGATACGAGCTGATTCCATTGCTATCGCACGACAACCCGCTCCGTGATTAGAAGCGTTCATTACATTTGAGGCACATTCGGATTTGGCTGTCGGTACAGACAGTCGTTTGCACAGGTGAGACGAACAGTATATTTTCAGCCGAAGCTTATATATTGTTTACTACATACATATTCCACTCCTTTGCTCTTCGCTGGATCGAGTTCGAATCTGAGACGGATTTAATACGTTTTAATGTGTACTGCTTGAGAATTTGCTGCTCTCTGGCTTCGGTAGTATCACTGCTTTTCTCACAGGTGAGTCGAACAGTATATGTTCAGCCGAAGTAGACAAATTTGTATACTACATCGACAATTCCTCTCGATTCTCGGAATACTCATCGTTTTGCTAACTACGAATGAGGTGAAGCAACGCTAGCACCTGCCGACTGATTGGTTCTTGGTTCATCGCTCGTTCCATTGTGTGACGCCAACAATGTCAAAACCTAATACAAGAAATGCTGATTCCCTGAAGTCATTGACTACCAAACTCAAGGGACTTCGCTCATCTTTAAACAATATTTGTCAGTTCGTTAGGAATTATAAACATGATACAACAGCTAGTCAGATAAGGGTTCGTCTAGAGCGTATAGATTCGTTATGGGAACAAATCAGCTCAACTTCTTGGGAGATCGAAGCGCACGACGACTACGAACCCCAAGAAAGTTTCGAGGAGGAGCAACTGGATTTTGAAAACCGCTATTACGACGCGAAGTCGTTCCTGATGGAGAAGGCACAGGAGTTTGAAGATGAGGCCTCACTCAACCAATCAACACGGAGTGCAGGCGCCACCCAACAAGGTGCGATGGATCGTGTACGCCTACCGCAAATCAAGCTTCAGACCTTCACTGGAGATATCGATGATTGGCTAAGTTTCAGGGATCTCTACACTTCCATGATTCATGAGAAGGCAGAGCTTCCAGAAGTTGAGAAATTCCACTACCTAAAGGGTTGCTTAGAAGGCGAAGCTAAGGCACTAGTTGATCCGCTAAAGATCACTAGTAACAATTATTCGATTGCTTGGGAGTCGTTGCTAAAACGATACAACAATAGCAAACCACTGAAGAGGAAGCAAGTACAAGCACTAGCCAAACTACCTTCACTCATGAAGGAATCGATTCCGGATCTCCACGGATTGGCTGATGGATTCGACCGTGCGATCAAGATATTGGATCAAGTCATCGAACCAGCCGAATATAAGGATCTTCTGCTGGTAGAGCAGCTAAGTTCTCGTCTGGATCCAGTCACTCGACGTGGCTGGGAAGAGTTTACGTCAGCTAAGGAGCAGGACACACTACAGCACTTGCAAGACTTCATCCAACGGAGGATCCAAATCCTGGAGTCTCTTCCATCGAAGCCAGAATCCAGAAGTGTACCCCAGCTGAGATCTCAACAACCTAAACAGAAACCGTTTTCACCGAAATCCAGTCACAACGCCGTACAGTGGAATGCCGCTAAGTGCCCATCGTGTACGGAGATTCATGGATTACACACGTGTCCAGTCTTCCAAAAAATGACACTTTCCAGCAAGGAATCTTTCATACGAGCACAGTCTCTTTGTCGAAACTGTCTCAAGCGAGGACATATAGCCCGAGATTGTTCGTCGAAGTTCACGTGTCGAAACTGCAAGACTCGACACCACACGCTTCTATGCTTCAAAGGTGAAGCTAGAAGAAGTGGTCCTCAATCACCCGAGAAGGATAATTCGGGTAATGGTGGCAACCAAGAGAATGCAATTTCTGACCATAGGGCAGCGAATGCCGCATCGGTTCAGAGTTTATCAGTAAATACAGCGCAGCGTATCAACTCTCAAGTGTTTCTGGCTACAGCCGTTGTCGTTGTCGAAAATAAGCAGGGTTTTCGCTATCTAGCACGTGCGCTTTTGGATTCAGGGTCAGAATGCAACTTCATCGCTGAAGAACTGAGTCAACTGCTGAAGATTCCTAGTCAGAAGGTGGATATTCCGATATCGGGTATTGGACAAATTGGGACGAGGGTCACACGCAAGGTTCAGGCCATCGTCAAGTCGCGTGTATCATCGTACTCTAGAGCGATGGATTTCCTCGTCTTACCGAAGGTTTCAACTTGTCTGCCCACTTGTACAGTGCAGACAAATGGCTGGGACATACCAAAAGGAATCGAGCTGGCAGATCCGGAGTTCTTCGGCTCGAAAAAGATCGATTTGGTGATGGGTATCCACGATTTCGTCAGCTTCTTTCAATCTGGAAGTGTGAAACTACTGGGGAGAGGTCTACCAGTACTTACTGAATCAGTATTTGGTTGGATAGTGTCAAGCAAGGTCATAACATCAAATCAAGGAACAGGATACGCGTGCAACATGTCGGCATCGTGCCATATAGGAGAATTAATAGAACGGTTTGATCCTGCGAGAGAGAGGGAACCGTTAGCATGCTATTTACGGACGAATTGCATTGCGCAAAGGAATTCGGGCGCACGGTTAAACGTGAATCGAATGACCGAAATACCGATACCCTGCCCAAGAACAATGGGAATATAGCAGAATCTGGCGGATCAACAGACGAACATGGCCGATGTCTGCGATGGAACGACCCACGTCCTGAAATGGTGGGTCAGGAATGGCGAAAATTCAAATTTCACGGTTAGAAATTCTGACGCACTAATATCAAGTCAGCTCTGAGAGAAGGTAGCAGAATTGCTGAGGGTACGTGGACCACTTTCGTGGCGAATAGAGTCGCTGAAATTAGAGCACTTACGGAGGAAAATAGCTGGAGACATGTGTCACCTTGCCTGATGACCTTATTTCGTGCGGGATTGCGCTCATCGATATTTTGCAAGAGGACCTGTGGTGGTATGAGTTCCCCTGGTTGCAGGATTGTCCGGAAGAATGGCCAAAAGGTGAAGGAAACCTACCCAAGGAGGAGCTAGAACGACGACACAACGCGGTTGTCTGTGCTTCATCGATAAATAACGGGTTCATTTCGGATTATATAACGAAACTTTGATCTTACACTAAGCTAACTCGAACAACCGCTTATTGACTACGCTTCGTGTGCAACTTATGTTGTCCAGAAGAACAGAATAGCTTTTCTTTCAGCTAGTGAACTGAATTTAGCTAAATGGGCAACAATATTAGCCTCTAGGCGGTAGAAATCTTGCCCGTAAGGTTGTTTCAATGTCAACGTTGTTTTCGAGACAGACCATGGATGATTCAACAGCAACGGCGATCTACCGGCAGTTAGAGTTACGGTTTTGAGACCGTTTTCCAAAAATAATGTCGATTTCTACAGCCCAGCATACATTCGAGGAGGTTGTGGACGACAATCCACCAAAGCCAATGTTGCTATCTTGAGTGCATGGCAACGGAGGTGGTTCATGTGGAAATCGTATTAGACTTATCAACGGAACGGTTTATACAGGCTTTCCTTAGAATCCTTGCCCGCCGAGGACGATGCACTAATATCTACTCTAGATGTAGGATCTTTTAACAATACTGAAAAAACATAATACTCCGTGAGGAAAGACAATGGAATGTGCGAATGAAGGTGTCTCATTGAATGCGAATCCTGCGAATCTGCGGCCAGATGACGATTGGTACAGCGGAAACTTCAACACTTCTGGAAACGATGGAGACTTCCTTTTCCAATTATCGCAGCTTCAATCCAGAATACGAAGAAAAAAAATGCAGTCAGCAGATGGTATTAAAATCGGACAACTTGTTGTCATTGTTGACACGAGTCAACCAACCACAGCAGAAGATAAGCTGCATACAAAAACTTCACCCGGTCGTCAATGGAGTCACTTGAGTGGATACAGTACGGACATCAACGAATTTAATGAAACGGCTTGAAGCAAAACTTGCTTGGTACCTTTTAAGATATGGTGAAACTAGGGAAATCAGTCTTGAATTCGATAGTCCAGTGCGTCGAGAGGTTTTTTTTTCTTCTTTATTTTCAGAAGTTTCCATGCAACTTCAGGGTGGGTGAGGATGTTTGCGAGTAACATGAGCGTAAGGAGCAGCCGACTGAATCAGACTCGATGTGGATTTAGCGACTTTACTGAGCTACCAAGAAAGGTCCTTTGATGACAACTAAATTATAAAGAAAGATACGTTCACCGGGCAGTGGAAAACCAGAGATAGTGGTTGGGAGACTCCCCAAGAATAGTTTATATAATACTATTTGAACACTGTTATACGACTTGTTCTTGTCTGGGGGGCCGACGCCAGATCCGGCCAGAACACCGCCTCTTCGCCCTTATGGTATTTCTTGATGAACGACGCAACTTCTGGCAGGTATTTCATACTATAAATTTCGGCTTTGGCATCCCCTTCTCGCTGATTGTCAGCCACAGCAGCACCTTCTTGGGGAACTTGGTGTGTGAAATGAACTTCACCTCGGAGCTCACTACCTTCGTGGGGAAAGTAAAATACGAAGTGCCCTGCAAGTTGTTGCCATCCAGAATGAGATAGGTCTCGTCGTCCATCACCATCGCCACGTCGCGATTCGCCGGGAAAATCGAGCTGACCGTCTTATTCAGCCGCTGCCGCTGCGTCATTGCCTGCAGCTCCGAAACCAGTGGACGCGACTTCCGCTTCCTGAACCGGGCTTTCTTTCGGTGCTCTGATTGTTGTCTAATAGTGCCAAGATGTTGTAGATGCCCAAACGAGCGTATCGGGGACGTCCACAAAGTGTCGCACGATGTCCGTTTTCGACGCGGCGATGTTCAGTTCTTTGAACGCGCACACTTCTGAACGGAGTCGCTTCACTGTTTTTGCCATCACGGTTAGAGTTCGACTGATAGAGTTGTCGAATGTTGTCTGCTGACCCATGAGTTACTATGATTGATGCTGCCTGGGTAGTTTCGTCAGTGCGGGTAAAGGTAAACCCATGAATAATCGACAGTTTTGTCCATATTTTTTATAATTGCGAAAGTGTTACTTATCCACACTAATATAAGAACTAGTAGTTATTGTAAAAGTACCTTATTACGCCTATATGCCAAATAAGAACATTATAACGTATAACGCCATTCTCTCTCCGAATTAATTCAAAATTTCAATAACTCCACACCACGATGAAACTTCCAGCATGCGTATCAATCTTCAGAGGCCACACCCTGTCCATTGATTAATGGTTCCGGATATGTCTTTTGAGTAATAATTTACGCTATATTCCGGACAGCCCTGCATACAACCCTCATCGGAAACTATCACCGTCCAAACCCCACTTGCACACACATTGGCAACCGTACCCAATGTGGTCCGAGCCCACCAGCGGAACATTAACCTTTGTGATTATCACATTGTTTCCAATCGATTGCATTTCTAATTGATGATGATTTGGCGGGAGCCCTCAACTAGTCGATTCCTATTTCGAAGTGGCTGGCCTCAGAATGTTGCCGCTCGCGCTGCCTTGCCTCCCTTCGTTGAACCTGAAACACACCAAGCTCTGGTTTAAGTGGCCGGTTAATAATGAAAGCACTTGCATTATGATTCCGGTAGCCGGATAATAGGCTGCATAGTTGCTGCCTCTACTGCTGCAACATAGTTGGGAAAACCATTATTGACGCCTTTCGGTGGGGCCACTTCAAACGGGTCCCGCCACGCCATAGCCACATTCACCTGGAACTTGGGTGCACACCGTTTGTCGATTGCCACTTGAGAGGGAGTCGGCCCACGACTGAATCGAACGAAATATGGCACTAAAGAAGAAAGGTGTGCAGCGGTATGGTTGGTAGAAATGCACGCTCCTAACCTCAAGAGCCCACCGATCTGCAGCCAGGCATCCGACTATGGTATGTGTGTGTATGTGAGAGTACTACTCATTCATGGAGACGCGATCTAACTGACTCGATTGTAATGAGGTAAAATTAAATTATGTTCTCATTGTTAGATTCTCTAGCGGCTGTCGTGTCCGTATGGAAAAGGTGGATGATGCAAAATGCTAATGCCGGTGCTGCTGCAATTCAACGAATGGAGTGTATGTGTGTGTGTGTTTGTTGCGGGTGGAAGGTGTTTTGAAGCTGATATGATGACGCCAACAAAATGCTCCACCGAAACCATTCATTTCACGGCAGTTAATGTATTCAGTGGTTTGGTAAGATAAACCGAGTGAACGCATTACCAGTTCCGATGAAAATTATGGTGCTAAGCAGGAGAGTCGGCTAAATGTGGAGGTATTAAAGAGGATTCTTGAGAGTTACGATTAGTGAACAGTAAATTAAAAGGAATCTATCAGGTATAGAACAATTGGCTTAGGTGGCATGTTTCTCTGCAGATGGAAAGTTAGGTTCTCACCTCAACGGTTATCAACGTAATGTACTAATATTTCCTAACGATTTTTGATCGGAATCAAAATTGAATAATCCCTTCAAAATCAAGTTAGTCAGCGTAGTTTAAATATATCAACACAGAAACCATATCCTCCTAAGGATTCTCCATTCGCATATTCTCCATTGACTGCGCTCGAAATCTAAGGTCACCCATTCAACTTGATTACTTTGCCCCAGCTGCAAAAATTATCAGTTTGTTCAAGCATAATTTACTGCAGCCATTAACAACGTTCACCCTCTTGGAACAAATTTCAATAGATTTAGAAGCACCCTTTCCAACCATTTTCCGGCTTGCTTTCTGGTGCAACTTCCCCTAAATCCTATGCACGCTTCCCAGTTATGATCCAACTTTTCACATGCGGAGGAGACGCCCGAGAAACTTATTTATCTTCGTTATAAATCTGCACCCCAAACTGGGTCGAACCAAACTGGCCTGGCAGAGCAGAATTTTTTGTCTAACATCAAAATTCATCCCCCACCCACAACCACACAAAAGCAATGAAATACCATCGGGGTACCCGACCGTAAAACTATCAAAAACTTTTCTGATGCTCTTATCAACTTACCTCGTTCTTTATTTAATGAGTTGTTCCAACTCCAGCCGGTTGCCACAAATCCGTACACATTGGTTCTTTGGTTCTCCGACAGGGAGAACACTCACCAGCTAAATCTTCCTGGTAGTACGGGTAAACTGTTTCGCAACTCTATGGGAGAGAGTTTTATTTCCACTCAGAGGTAGTAGAACAAGTAGAAGCAGAAGTAGTAATAGTACTTCCGGCGCGTCCACTTTGTAGTCTTGGATTTGTCCGTCGGCAGCTAGCCAGGGAGACACTGTCTATATTTATGATGTTTACCCAGATGATTAAATATGCACAGAGCTGTTGTAGGACTGTAACTCGCTGCCAGATGAATCGCTGCAATAGGAAGGAAGGATGAAAAAAAAAGATCAACACATCTAGTATTCGGATGGATGACGAGCTTCCCATAGGAAGTTTAGTAAATTGCACCTTGTCATGTAAAACATACTGAAACTGGTTGAGAAAAGCTTTGATAGTGGAGTTGACATAGACATAGGCAGAAAACAAAGAAAATGAACTACCGTCGTTTCAGTTGGGTTGTTGTTCAAAAACTTTCCAAGGGATACAAAGCTATACATTACAGGTAACCGTTATTTTCAACATCTTCGTTTATCTTATTAAATTACAACTTTCCTAGATTCTATTGTTAACCGGAAGTGATGCTATAAAAATCCTAAGAATTTTTCTCAGTGATCCGCAACGCTGGTTGATCTGCTCGTGGTGCGTTAAGAGATGTCAGATCTACTTTGAGTTCATGCATTTATATTTTTTGGTTTTGCAAACCTAATACAGTAACTTTCACAATGCTCAGAAGATTCACACCGATCTTTTTCAAAAGATTTTGGCACCTCGATTCCTCTAAAAAAACTATTCATTCCCTAGGGTATGGTCTGCAATAATAAGATCAGAGATGAAGTGGAAGGAGCAATTAACGGACTCCGTATTCTGTGTAATTATGGCCAAACTACGTTGAAGCTCTCGTTTTAGATAGTTTTACATTGAAATTGGAAGGTGCTCACCCATGGCTTTCATCAGAATGACTGTTTCTATTTGAACTATTTGAAAGATATTTTTTTAGACGTAGGAACACGTCCTTGTTTTCAGTACTGGGATACACATTACGAGTACGAAAATTTGGAGCGTAAAGAAAAGCTGTCGGGTTTTGAACGTCAATAACTAAACCATTTCACGATTGATTTCTAAAATGTTTGCACTAATCGATCGAAGCATTTTCTACGCTTTGATTTCAACATTTAAAGCTTTTATTTTTTACATTCTTACATTCAAACATTGAAATTAGCGCAAATATAAGATGATGTCTTGTAATTCCGATCAGAGTACATATACTAAATACACTGTACTTTCCTATCACAGACTTCAAAATTAAATAAAGAACGACTGATATGCAGCGGTTCACGGTGTATAAGTGGCACACCGTAAAAGTTGTTCCATAAAATGGGTATACTTCGAAAAAATTCGCACTCTCGTACGGTCATGTTTTTCCCCGTTATCCCCCTTGCCCGCTTACTCGCGATTGTGTGTCCAGTTCGCTATTTATAACTCGCGCTTGCTTATCTTCTGGTGGTGGCAAACCATAAAAAAAGCATTGCAAAGTTTGGCAAAATTTCCTGCTCGACCTATTGCCGTGGTAAAGGATCGTGAATATCGACCCACGGTGACACCCACTCCCGAATTCTTACCGCAACTTAGTAGCTCCAAGCAACTGCCGGTCCAGTGGATCCTAAGGCTCGTCTACTAGCGAGCATTCAACTCGCCGTGCTCCCGGTACAGAAGGTACCATAAAACTACAAGGTACAGTCTCGTTGGGTTGTTTGGAACGTAGGACTATGCAACTAAATGTAAGCCATTCAGTTTAAACAATGCAATATTCTTGGGATTACCCTTTCAGGCCTAAAATTTTCAAGCGTTATTACAGGGTGGCTACAAACTCGGGAAATGCGGGAAAAATGCGGGAATCCAAAATCATCGGGAAATATGCGGGAAAAAGTCAGGAATTTCAAAATCCATCGGGAATTTTTGTCATGTGGAAGGAACTGTACTCACACCCTTTTCAAACGATTCGAGTAACGTTTTTTGTCATCCACTCGATCCAACGATCTCATTAACGGAATGAAACAGTGTTTGACATTGACATGTGAATTATTTTCTGCTGGCTTTGTTCAGCCTGCTAAAAAACCTATCATTTAGATAATCTGGCTACACGGCTGTGACAGGTGTGATTTCGTACATTACGTACTGTTGTTTTTATTTAACTTGACTAGAACTCCTTAGGTGATCCTTTTGATTGAAGCATCACTATTGTATGCATTACTGGAATTGTAGAGGCTGGAATACTGCTGTCATTTTTAAAATGCCATAAAGTTTCAAACCATTTGCATAATAGAGAAATATTTGTAACTGCACTGAACAGAAACCTATTGTGCCAGTCACCTTACAGCAATAACAAGGACACCTAATGCATCAGACATTTTTGTTAAACAAATGCTCTTCATACATTCAGCTGTGTATTTTAAATAGACTTAAACTGGAGAAATTTGCGGAATGGGTGAATCTGCTTTTGTAAGGAAACATTTGAATCGACGTTTTTTAGCGAATAAAAGCTCAATTTGAGAAATTGAACCACGATCGGCTAGCTGAAGCTTTCTTTTACTCGATTGTGGTCTTAGTTTAAGAAATTTAACTTTTATGGGTGAGAAATTGTCAAATTAAATGTTTGTTTACAAGAGCAGATTTGCCAATTTCGCAAATATCTCCGGATATATAAAATGTTGAGCAATTGATGCATGACAACATATTTGATCACTAGAATTACTTACCTATGGAGAGATTTAGATCGAAATGGTGTAAAATCGTTTCTCCACTGAAATTCTGCGAAGTTCGTTGTGTGGAAAATGAACAAGTTTCTAGAAGAGCACTACAAATGTTGCCTCATTTGAGAAGATTTGTGGGCGAAGTCAGCCAGCAGGAAGAAAGAAAGCTGAAGGAAAGTCATCCGAATTTCAAACGGAGCTTATCGTCGGTATTCCGATCAAAAGTATTCGCTGTTGTGGTTGATGCGGTAGACGATAAGATGCTTGGACCAAAGTTGAATTTTATCATCATGCCTGCATCAATGGTCGACTCGTTTCCCAAACCTATGGCATTGTTTCTTTTTGATGATTTGATAATGGTTAAGCCTGGGCATCCAAGCCAAATCATTAATTGAAAGAGAATTACCGGAGAGCAATCTTCTGCCAACCCTAATATGGAAATCGGGTTTGCCTCTAAATCAGCAATCAATAAATCGAGAAAGTTTGCAAAAATTTCCGACGAATAAGTTTTGGCATTCCTCAACGCCTGTCGACTGTAGTTTTCAGAAGTAGGTTCTCAATAAATTTCCATCAACATACCCTTTAGAGTGAAACGGGTGTCCTTTGTCCCTATGAATTAAAGGTTAAGTTAATTATCAATTCACGTTTTTCAGACTGAAAATCACAAACACTGCTCGCGTTACTAAACAATGGATGCTAAACAGCAAGCAAACAATCCTAATAGTATTTGAGGTAAACTCAGAAAACTTCGAACTGATAGGGACTTGATTCCGTATGTCCTTAACGCGTTACGGCGTCTATATTAACCCTGATGTTATAACTCGCATAAAGGACATAGCTAAAAAGCGTCTGGATACAGACTTTTTCAGCGCTGCATTTGCGATCAAATTGAAAGAACTGATTGATCATTTAAAGAAGGAGCCGCCAAATTTTAAAACATTTGAACGAGAATGCAACGATGGAGCGAGGATTTTCAAAAAATGAAAAGTGTCTGGTTTGGGAGTGCAGGAAATTGTCTACACACTGTCATCGACGTTGAAATAACGTAGTCTTTGATACGATATCCGCGCAACGCAGGTGCATCATTTTGTTCTCGGAAACCTCGAAAGCTTCACTATTATCTTCGATGTTTATGCTTCTAGAAACTTGAAAGAACAATGACTTAAATAGAGCGATTTTTGTTCTCGTTTGCAAAGTGAGAGACCAAAGCAGACCAATACGCAAGAAGCCCGATTTGCGGCTGTTAAAAACGGCAAAACGGTGGCCAAAATGAAACAAGTCAGAATTTAAGATTGAACAATTCACTCGAATACTCAAAAAATATGAATTAATCCAAATTATATTAACTCATTTTCGCAGTCGGGAAAACCAGGCAAAAATTCGGGAAAAATGCGGGAATTTTAAAATTAAGATTTTGTGGCCAACTTGTTATTATAGAAGCAATTTGGTGTGATCTGGTTAAATTGGTGCTAAATTACATAGAAATTATTGAAAAAAGTGGGATATATTTTTTTGGGATGTGCTAGGTCGTACTAACTACTGTGGAGTTCAGAAATTAAGATCTACAGTTGTAACAAACATATTTAATGAATGCCTGGGAAGACCAATAGGCATTATAAGATAATCTTGCCAAACTTGGATAATCTTGGATATTCATGCCAAACAAATTGACTTAACTTTGTACAGCTCATACAGCTACTGTGTTAATTGTAGACCTTTTCAATGAACTAAAACTAACAAGATTATCCTATGATGGCTGTGAACGTTGAATAGTTATGGTAGTTTTGTATAGCCCAAAAGACTACGATTAATACTATATCTGTTAAGCTCTGAACTCAAGTCTGTTGTCATGAACCTGACCATTCCTAGATAATCTGATAATGTTGTTGACCTTTGAGAATATGAATTGAATGTGTTTGAATATTTATTGTAACTTTTTATTGCCTAAAAATTACGATTACAACTGTAAATCTTAATTTCTGAACACCAGGACCGTTTGGATGACCTAGATGACCAGAAGATTATAAAGTATTGACTGTTGACCTTCCATTGAATATGTTTAAATACATATGGTCACCTTATGTATTCCAAAAAGCTACTGTTACAACTGTAGATCTTGGGTTTTAAGGACAGTTTGATGACCTAGAGGAGAGGACAGTTTGATGACCTTTTAAGGACAGTTTGAGGACAGTTTTGATGACCTAGAATGTCGACAGTATTCAATGATTATTGTTAAAGGCATATTGTTCCTTTGCATACTCCAAAAACCTACTGTTACAACTGTAGATAAACTGTTCGTAATATTTGCATACATTCACTGAATATTTTTAATAAGGGAGCGTTCCTTTATATAGCCCAAAAAGCTATAGTTACTTCTGTAGATCTTAAGTTCTGAACTCAATGACAGTTTTGATGACCTAGAATACCACAAAATTAACAAATAATGACTGTCGACCTTCCGAAAGGTTCATTCAATATGTTTAAATAAATATCACTATCTTTTATAGGCTCAAAAGATACTGTTTCAACTGTAGATCTGAAGTTCTGAACTCAAGTGCATTTTGGAACCATGAAGATCCCAGAAAGAAACAAAAATATTTAACGTTTATCAAAAAAAAATTGATAATGCTTATGCATATGTACCATATTCTAAAATAACGCTTTATACTATTAATAAGGCATTTATTTTTTCTTTCTAGACTTCTTCACATTCAAAATGTTCTAGGTCGTCATTTTGGCCTGAACCTCATGTTTTTCGAAGACGGTGAGTATTTTTCTTCAGTCTGGGATTTTATACAGCCATTTCATTTTGGGGACACCTTTGGCCGGCAGGGGTTAATATACTTTTTTGTACAAGGTTTGGCATTTATGAATTTTCAAATAGTATGAGGTACGAAATCAACATTGTTTTCTATTGAAGTTGATGCGTACGAATATTTCCGATTGATTGGTGCAAAAATTTTGGAAATCTTTTGAGCTCAAAACCTGACCACTTCTTGACGGTCGCAATGCGATTTTTTTAAATTGTACCCCAGTATAGAAAACAACGCCGTAGTCCTACGTCAAAAGGTAAAAGTCCCCCAGTTCTTCACCACGTCAAAGGACATTGCTGCACTCATGACCGAACTTGCAGCTATCCAAATTCATTCGCTATACAAGCTGTGCAGACGAAGGCTGACTATCGTTCTTTTGGCGCTCACCTTGTCGCTAAGCAACATGAGTTCTTCACTCACGAGCACTCGGAAGCAAGCCACTGAAGATGATTCTGCGCGGCCTTCCGGAACTCACCCCGGAGGCAATCTTCGCCGAGCTGCAGACGGTGGCACTGAAGCCTCAGAAGGTGTTTCCCATAAGATGCCAGCAACAGGGAAATTATTGAGACCAACTCTATCCACCTTGAATAGGATTCCATCCTGATGAAAACGCGGGCCCTATTCAACATCATCATCGAGTGGAACCGGTATCCCTCTAAGCAGCACGACGCGACGCAGTGTGGAAACTGCCTTGCGTTCGATC
Organism: Aedes japonicus; assembly: GCA_034211315.2. Lineage (NCBI taxonomy): Eukaryota > Metazoa > Arthropoda > Insecta > Diptera > Culicidae > Aedes > Aedes japonicus. The sequence goes on from JASCZW010007325.1 coordinate 58,629, forward strand.
ACGGAACTCTAAACTGCCACATGAAACCGCGGTGTGGCAAGTGTGCCGGAGCACACACCACCAAGGATTGTACCCCGATCGACGAAGGTGCTTCACTGAAGTGCGCCAACCGTGGCGCAAATCATGAGAGCAGCAATCGAGCCTGCCCTAAACGTGCGAAGTTTTTGGCGATCCGCAAGCAGACATCCAACAAGTCCCAGTATGGTCAACGCCGTCCCCCACCTCTGATGAACAGGGTGAACTTCCCGTTGCTTCGGCATCAAGTGCCAAACCTACCACCGATCCCATTTAATCACCGACCGTCAGCTTTGGATCAGCATCGATTCGCGGCAGCCGCAACCGCCCTCAACCCGGCTCCTTCTCCAGGCTGGGGCAATCCGATTTGCAGTACCTCCACGCAACCACTCGTCCAAGGACAGCTCTACGACTCGAAGCAAATGGTCGAGTTTGTTGAAGACCTCTACGGCCAACTACGTTTTACATTCTCAATTGGAATGCTTGTTCCATCCGGAACAAAGTTATCGAGCTTGGTGGCTTCCTTTACAGGAAGGACATCTATATCGCCATCGTCACGGAGACGCACCTCAAGCCCGAACTTAGCGTCTCAATTCCTGGCTATCGGATTTTACGACGACTTGATCGTTGCGGCTCTGATGGAGGAGGAGTCGCGATCGCCCTGCGTATCAACATCAACTGTCACATGCTTCCGAGCTTCCAGCTGCAGTTTATTGAATCCATCGGAGTTGAAGTCGAATCTGCCGTCAGTCCTATCACCATCATCGCGGCCTATTGTCTCAAGCAAGCCAGTACCACCAACGGAACAACAACGGTCCTACGAAACGACATCCGCAAGCTAACTCGGAGGCAGGGGCAGTTTATTTCGCCGGCGACCTGAATGCGAAACACGAAACCTGGGAAAACACCCGGCGCAACCGAAACGGAATAATTCTACAAGCGGACCTGGAAGAGGGCCATTAGCCCATCCTTGACCCGGATATTCCCTCTCAGTTGAGCAGATCCGGGGAACACTCAACAATAGTCATCTTCCTTATCAACATGGGGAACAACATCGCCCATCCGGTAGTACAGCAGGAGCTCAGCTCGGACCACTATTTGGTGGTGGCTGAAGTTGGCTCCTCGGCCAACCGACATCGAATCACCGGACGGAACTTCCTTCGCGCCAAAATGATAGAGGTTCCAACAACACGTTGACGACAACATCGCTTTCGACATGCACCTCGAGTCAGTTGACGAAATTGAACGGCAGCTGCAGACCATCAAGCAAGCGATCTCCAAGGTCCGGGAGCAACATGTTCCGGTGATTGATCAGGTGAGCAACTCTGTACTCATTGATAGACCCACTAAAGACTGCATACAATTTTGAGACACCTTTCGAAGGCAATACCAGCGAACTCGATTGCCAACGCAAAAAAGTCTATATCGAGTGACGAGAATTATTAAGGCCAGAATGGTGAACCTTAAGAATAACAATTTTGCCGCTCTCTGCCAGATTGTGGAAAGCCATTCTGAAAGTTGACAAAATTTTTAAAAACTAACTCAAGTCCCATTCCACCGTTGATCCCATTAGACAGTGATAGCTGTAAGGATCGCTTGATAACTCTTGCGGAAAAGGCTGTTGAGATAAGTCAACGTTTCGTCAGCTCCCACAATCTCGGACAAAACATCGTCAGTTCACACGAAGCTTCGTAAGACAGTCTTACGGTTTTTGACGGTTATGGTCTTTCTCTCCAAAGTCCTTCCTCGAAAAAAATTGGGGAATATCAGACGTTGTGTATAAAAACAAAACCAAAAGGAGAGGGTTCCTCTCCCATGTACACATCAAAACAGAGTGTGTACAAACTATCGATAGAAACTATCACAAGCTATCTGTGGTGCATGAGCGCAATCCAACACGTTCCTTTTGCCTGTTGAGGTGACGGATTCGTCCGTGTCTTGACCTACCCCCACAGTGCTTGGTTCGAGGAGTACTTTACCAATGACCTTTCACTCGATTTTCAATACTTCTATTCTATTTTCAACCTACCGTACCCTGACGGAAATTTTAACACTTTTTTTCATATCTAGCAAAACAGTACAATCCACTCTTGGTGCCTCATGGTGATGAGCGAATATCTCCTTCCACATCATAGCTTCATATATTTAATTTATAAATCTTTCACAAACAAAGTAAATTTCTTTGGGTTATCCTTAAAACCTTTTAGTTGAAATAGTTACAAAACAATGAACTTGCTTACCAGGTTTTGTCTTCACGTGGCTATATAGCTCCTCAAGTTCTTCTGCTTTTATTTGTCTGTTCAACTGCCCAGTCATATAGTTCCCGAGGAGTTTTGATTGTGTTCCGATTCCATGTGCATCACATGGAACTTTCACATGAGACGTTGCAAAGAAGTGCCATTCTGCTTCCAATCCATACATGGACTTGAAATTGCACATGCTGGAAAAGTTCTTTTGGTCATTGTAATGGGCCGCTGCTCCATCTGATATGAAAAAAATATTTGAGCAATGTATTAAATTTTGTTTAATGAAATCAAACAACTCTTATTTCAACAACTGAACTGCTATTGAGTCGTGGATCAATACTTCAGATAATATGATAAAGCTTTTGTTTTCCAATTTATCGTCCTTCTTGTAATATAGGTACAGTCGAAACTCTTTATAACGACATCCGTTATAGCGACAAATCTCTCTATTACGACATACTTAACGGTCCCTTCAAATTTTCATATAAATTGCTATCGATATAACGACATTTTCGCCATTACGACCATCCTCTATTACGACGACACATTGCCTGCAAATTTCATTCTCTATAACGACATCACAACAAAAAAATAAATAAAGCAGCCACTCATCTCGTTCCTATGATAGTGGTATGTTAAAATGGTAAAAATGTATAAGTTTGATAACAAACTTAGAAGGATTAGAAGGAGCATATAACCCTTGCCATTGCAACGAATTTGTCAGGAACAGAAAAATTAGAGCTTTTAATAATAGGAAAAAGTGCCAAGCCTAGATGCTTCAAAAACGTCAAAAACTTGCCAGTTACTTATAAAAACAACCAAAAGGCTTGGATGGTTAGTCCTTTATTTGAAGAATGGGTATTAGCATTAGATGCAAGAATGAGAAAGGAGGACAGAGAGATAATACTGTTTGTAGATAACTGTCCAAGTCACACAAAAATTCAATCAAAGCTGATAAATGTTAAGCTTCAATTCCTTCCTCCAGAAATGACATGAGTGCTTCAGCCCCTTGATCTAGGAATAGGGTATTATAGGAGTATGAGGATTATAACATTGTTTTATAGCAAGTATAATAATGTACCGGCAATTAATTTATTTTTTTAATTTTGATAAGCGTAACTATTGAAAAAACAATTTCAAAATATTATGAAAAAATTTTGCTTGGAAGACAACACCATCCTATTTCACCATGAGACACGCTACAAAAACAGACTACCTAAACCAACGAAGCAACCATTGATTTCTAGCATACATAATTTGACATTTATGTCATAATGGGAGCCCCGTTACTTAATTTTCAGTGCTGAGAGCCGCCGTTACTGAAAATAAATGTCACTTTGTGAAATTGCATGTCAGTTTGTGAAAATAAAAATGATTTCATTAAAAATATTTTCGTGCTAGGGAGAACACCCCTCATCGATACAGATAAAAAAAAACATGTTTTTTTTTAATTTAAAATTAAATTAAAATAATTAATTTTTTTTAAATTAAATGTTTGAAAGTTCATTACCGGAATAAATTAGTTAAGAAACAGCTGGATGCTATGGAAAAGCATTTGAAATCGATTTATTGCAATGTATTTATATGGTGAGCGATGCTTGGTGTAATAATGTTGAACAATCAACCAAAGTTAATTGTCTTGTAAGACCTGGGTTCGTTAAGTCCAACAAGAGAATACAAATCAACGAAAATGACTTGAGCATCGAGCACCGACGTAGATTTTGAGGCCAATTTTGAAAAGCTGCCAGGGCTAGGATTCAAATCATTTGAAGGTAAACTTGATCATTCCTTTTAATTTTCATTTTATAGTTATTTTAAAATATTGAATGTTACAGATTTCGCAACGTTTGACGACGATCTTTGCTCAGGCGACTTACTGACTGATGATGACAAAGTTCAAATTGTTAGTGGGGAGGAATCGTCTTATCAGAATGGAGAGGAGCTTGAAGAAACAATCGACGACGATTCAATTGTGACTCCATCCCACGCTCAGCTGTCAGATGCTTTTGATGTTATTTACGCAATATTGCAATAACATATATCTCGAAGCAAAATTTTGTTCATGATTATGAAGAGATCTGTGAAATATATTCAAAAGTAGTGTTAATATCAATTTGGTTATGAATAACTCCAAAAACTAATTCCGATTACACATACTAAGCTGAAATTCAAAATGAAGACGAACAATTAACTTAAGAATTAAAAGCTACATAAATATTGCAAATCTTGAGTGGATTTTGTCGATTTAAAAGAGATTCATAACTAAGAAAACACCTTGACTCGGTTCATCTCTTTATAGCGACATTAGATATAATTATAACGACATAATTTTATAGCGACATCTCTCTATAACGACGGTCCCTTGCGATGTCGTTATAACGAGCGTCGAATGTACTTCAAAGTTTTGTTAATAAACAGGATCAACCACCTGATTTGATTGTAGCAGTGATGACATGAGTTTATTTCATTAAGCACATACGGGATCAAGTCCCTATCACTTAGAAGTTTTCTGAGCATAAAACTCAAATGCTATTAAGACTTCAGACATGAAATTTTCAACAATCTTTTGCTCCAATTGGTTAGCAATTTGAGCGTTGTTTGTTTTGTTTGTGATCTTTAGTCTTATTTTTTTTAATGTAAAATTTTGTTTATTTTGATGAGTTGCTTAAAAAATATAAACACTGTACAAATTAATGACAATTCAATTTGTAAGTGGAAATCCAATTCGCCTACGTCAACAACATTATCACAATCAATGACAAAGGTGACATAATTTATAAATTGTTTGAGGATTTCTGTTTTCTGTTGTCTTTCTACGGTGTCTAAACTTGGATGAATCAGTTCCGCGAACGAGAGATTCCTACGTTCATTTAAGATTGTTGCTATCACACTCTGCAAGTGCGACCAAGCTGCCATCACAAGAAGAATCACTAAGTTTGTGCTTCAGGGATTCCGTTGTTGCATTGTAGTGTAAACACTGATCGTTGTCCGCTCGTCCAATGGAGTGCCAAAGTTGTCTGTGTTCAACTTTCTCGTTAACGAGCAAGTACCAGCTGCTTCGTTGGGCTGACGACAGATCTCTGCTACCAATGGTGAGCCATACACGCCTCCAGTTCACTGCAGAATGGCGCAATTCTACTCTCGGTTGGCTAGTTTGTTCAAGTTAGAAACGATGAATTTGATTGCTGGAGTGAATTCATGATAATGAACCTGCCTATAATTTATATGGAGATTCTAGAACAATCAAGGATGAGAATCAACAAACAATATTTGATGTACACACTTAGATCTCTTCAGCATAAATCTGTAAAATTTTCCCAAATTCTCAACAGCTGAACTGTTGGACTCTGTAAAATTTCACCGAAATTCGTTAGATCATATTACCGAACGTTCAGCTGTTCATCAATTAGATCCTGAAGCACAACACTTGCTTTAGACGGTCTTATGCGAGTACCTGTACTAATTATAGGATTTATATGATGTCAAACATAGCCAAAGCTTTTTTACTTCTACTTTAGCGACAGGTATAGATTAATACTGCTCCATGGTAGAAATTTGTTCGTCCATGTATTGTGTCTTGCTGAAATCATTTCAGCAAATGAAGCCGATTAGTTTTTTAGGAGACATTAATACAGCGGTATTATGACTGGTTCCAGATATAAATGAGTCTGCATGATCTGATTCAAATGATTATTGAAATACCTTTCCAGAACTACGACGACCTTCTGCCCCTGCACTTGACGCCGCTGTGAATCCCAATTCTTCGGTGTTAAATTTTGATTTTATTTCCCTCCGACGGTTCTGCGGTGTTCTTCTGCAGTTTTTAGAGAATAGTTTTAGCTTCCTTTTTCATTAAGTTTTTGTAGAACTCAATGAAAAAGTAACATTTCCGCACAGTCAATTATCACTCTGATTTGTAGCAGCTACCGATTAAATTCACCGTGTGATTTCATCAAGAATTTATAACTAGAGTAAAGGGTGATACGGTCAAAATTTGGTCAAGGGAAAACGCGTGTAAATCGGTGAAATCGTTTATTTAAAAAATCAAATTAAATTTCTTTTTCAAGTTCAATTAGTATAAAATTCAGGAAAAATATTCAGTTAGACTCCCGCTTTTCCAAATCCGAATTGCTGGGCCTTACGCTTGATCTCTGCCATCAGATTTTGTACAGCCACCTTGTCCACCTTCTTCGCCGCAGAAAGCCAGTTTGCCTTGAACTGCTGCTCGTCCTTAGCAGTTTTTTTGGTCTTCTTTAGGTTCCGCTTGACAATAGCCCAGTATTTCTCAATTGGGCGGAGCTCTGGCGTGTTGGGAGGGTTCTTGTCCTTGGGAACCACCTGCACGTTGTTGGCGGCGTACCACTCCATGGCCTTTTTACCGTAATGGCAAGATGCCAAATCCGGCCAAAACAGTACGGAACAACCGTGTTTCTTCAGGAAAGGCAGCAGACGTTTATTCAAACACTCTTTCACGTAAATTTCTTGGTTGACAGTCCCGGAAGCTAAGAAAATGCTGCTTTTCAAGCCACAGGTACAGATGGCTTGCCAAACCAGATATTTCTTTCCGAACTTTGACAGTTTCGTGTGCTTGAAAATATCTGCTACCTTTCCCCTTCCTTTTGCCGTATAAAACTCCTGTCCCGGAAGCTGCTTGTAGTCGGCTTTGACGTAAGTTTCGTCGTCCATTACCACGCAGTCAAACTTCGTCAGCATCGTCGTGTACAGCCTCCGGTATCACGCTTTGGCCGTCGTATTTTGTTTATCATCGCGATTTGGAGTCACTACCTTCTTGTAAGTCGACAGTCCGGCTCGTTTTTTGGCTCGATGCACGGTTGTAGACGATACACCCAGCTTATTTGCGGCATCTCGGAGAGATAGGTTAGGGTTTCGCTTGAAACTACCGGCAACTCTCTTTGTCGTCTCAGCGGCTTCCGGTTTTCGATTTCCCCCCGATCCAGACTTTCTGGCTGTCGACAAACGTTCCCCAAACACTTTTATTACATTTGTAACGGTTGATTTGGCAACTTTTAGCGATTTTGCCAACTTTGCGTGCGAGTAGCTCGGATTTTCGCGATGCGCGAGCAAAATTTTGATACGCTGCTCTTCTTGCTTGGACGGCATTTTGACAACTGAAGAGTGAATTCCAAAATCAAAATAGGAGCAACATTCTACACACACACCTTCAAAATGAGGGGTGTTTAGGTTTTTTAAATGCAAAATTGAAAGAAATACGTCAAGTTGATATTGACCAAATTTTGACCGTATCGCCCTTTAATTGTGTTTCGTTCCAAATACTAACTACGAATCTACACTTCTAATTGAAAACCATTAAGCTACTATGATGAAACATTTAAATAATCCAATAGTTAAGTTACTCATAAATAATAGCGGAACTAGAAACCTTCTTAAAGACAGTATTCCTTAGATAACTTAAGGTGTCCCTACAAAAAAACACATTTTTTTGCTCTAACTTTTTTAATTAAAATGTGCCAACAAACTTGCCTCCAGATGGTTTTCAGAACTTGAAAAGATGTAACTTTTGACTTATAAATCTTTCTAATATCTTTCACCGTTAGTGAGTTATTTACGATTTTCCCACCAAAATATGCTCTTTTCAAATTAGTTATACTATATTTAAAAAATAACCTATCTCCAGTTTTCAAATATAATAAACAATAATATAAAATCTTCCATATGCAGTTGAGAAATATATTTTCTGTCTGCTCCAACCAAAAAGATCAATATTTGAAAACATCCTATTTTTTTAACAAAAACCATAAGAACTTTTTTTTGACATACCATAGCGACGATTTCAGTACATCAAAAGTTGTATCTTTTATTGTTCTAGAATCAATGGCAACAAAGCTTTGCTAAAAAATTTGAAATAAAAAAGTTAGAGCAAAATTACTGATTTTCATAGGGAAACTCTGAGGTACGCAGGAAAAATTGTTTTTATTCAGTAATTTCAAAAGCTACAGAAAAAATTGTGTAACTAAAGTTGCTTACATTTTTCTTTCTAGAAATTTTCCGAAAAATATATGCCTTAATTTCTGCAAATAAATAAGTTAGATTTTCGATTTCTCTGAAAACAAGCACCACCCTAGTTTTCAGAAGGGTCTTATTATTAGAAACAGCTTTGTACATAACAACTTTGCTCCAAAACATAAAACTTAGACTGAAAACGTATCTTACCAGCTAAATTTGCATTCTGGAACACTGTGGTGGTGGCAAATATACTCATAAGCATAGACAAACCTTAAATGACAGAACAAACATGAGGTAACGAAATATTTCAAATAATCTAAATAACAATATTAAAACCAAATTCTATAGGTTATATATGAAAAGGCGCTGATTAAAACATTCCCCGCTGTAGACGGGAGCTAATAGAAAGATTGGTAGGGCGCTGATCATAACACATTCATAACATCAATGGATCAATCATAAACAAACAACAAATACCTACGTTTACTTTAAGCCTGCAAAACGCAAATGTCTCTGCCAATACCCAAGCAGAATTAGGAGATAATATGCTGAAACAAACTGAAAGTTAGCAGGCTTTTGGTCAAGTCGTTTTATGAGACCTTCACTGCCGGTGGAAGCATAACTGTCCCATGTGACATTTGGTTATTTTTTATTTGTTTTATGTCTGCCACAACACTTTCAAAACATAATTCGAACAAGTATTGTTAGCACTAGAAAGATTGTAAATATGATGAGTGATTTTTTCCAACCTGAAATGTGGACGCATAATTGTCCCACTGGGGCAAATATGCGTCCAATTTTCAAATGGAACAAATTCACTAAACATTTTTCCGAAATTGATAATTTGTAACATGGGACAGCAATGCGTCCACTGGAAATACGCAAACAATTTTAAACAACCATGACTTCAACTACAAGAAATTGAACGGAGTTGGTGCTTTTTTGAACAATAAACATGTGTATTGAAACATTCCTGCTCCCTCTTCCTGTTATTAAAAGCGTTAGTTCCATTTATTTCGAATAGATTACATTCTACCACTGTATCTCAACAAACTTTGGGATTATCGAGCTAAATGATATAACTCGTCTTCTCCCAGTTATCCACCAGTTTAATATTTGGAATAAAATGAATACATTAATGCATTGTTTATCATTCTTACCGCACATTTATATTCACATTCTCCCCCGAAGTAGAAGTCCTTCTGATGCAGTCCTATTCACAAGGAAATGAGGAAAAACTTTTTCACTTAAACTTTCATCTGCACATACATTTTAATCCCCTTTCATTGAGAGTTGATGATTCTGCACGTTGCACGATTGTGTTGGGATTCTTCCTGGTCTTCCTGCCAACGAAGCATCCATGAACTTCCAGCGCAGCGTCAATGGTTTTCCACTCGTTTTATCTTCTTACGAAACTATACGAATTCCGCACCCGCGCACATATTACATTCCGCACACGCATACACTCATGCACGGTTTGGTTTCCGTTTCCCTAAGCTCTGTCAGTCGTAAAAAGAAAATTTCACTCTTTTCTTTTTTATGCGGTTCAAAACCAACCAGCTCAGTTCCAGATTGAGCTTTGAAAGGAACTTTTCGCCTATCCGGTTTCACTTCTATTTGTTATCGTTGTTTCGTTTTCAAAAGAGTCACAAACTGCTTTCGGTTAGTACCGCGTATAAACAGAAACACTGATCTGATGACTTTGTGGTGTACTTCGAAGTTTTGCGAAAAATTCTACTCCCATCAGAAGTTCATTCGAGTAACAACGGCAGAAAAAGCTCCAATTGCACCGTTTTCCCACACTGCTCGCTAAATGGAGAACACGGGAATATTTTTAGAATTCCAACCGACCCCTTTCACTGAATCGAATAGACGATACTTTTTCTGGTGTATTTTTCCCGTCTTCTCTTGTTTTTCCAACAGAGCGTTGTGTAGGTTGAATAGTAAAAAAAAACTGCACAACCGGACTGTTCCCGTTTCTCCGGTAATGTTTCAATTCGCGATGTGATTCTGAAGTGCCAAAGTAGTTCTCCGTGTAATGGCAGATGGTGTGAAGTGATCAACCCCGTTCTGTACTTTTGCTGCGGGAAAAGTTGCTCTCACTGGATTTGCAGCACCGATGGAATCTGAAAAGTTGGGGAGGAAAAAATGTTTGTGAAAGATTTGTTTGGAAATTTGATTTCGGATGAATGGATTTTGTTTCCGATTTTCAGTTGCAGCATTTCACCGTTTTATAGTAGATATACAAATTTAGTGTAAATTATTCAAGGAACGTTACTAGAGCTGTTGGTGACGGTATATTTGTTTGATGTGCAT
>JASCZW010007326.1:0-99097 GCA_034211315.2 Aedes japonicus
ACGGTAAAAGTTAGAGCAATTTCATAGTGTGGCAATTTCATCGTGGACACCCTTTAGACGATAAGTACCCAATGCCGCAAATTGAAGACATCCTAGACCATCTCGGAAAGTCTACATATTTTACTTTACACTATTTTACATTGGATCTCAAATCTGGATTCCACCAGATCGAAATGGATCAAAAAATCGAGAAAAGACAGCATTTTCTACTGATAAAGGACACTTCGAATTCACACGAATGCCCTTTGGTCTGAAAAACGCCCCCGCCACCTTTCAGAGGGCAATGAACAATATTCTTGGAGATTATATAGGAACAATTTGCTATGTATATCTTGACGATATTGTTATCGTTGTGTAACCGTTTGTTACAGAATTTATGTGATTTTTAATTTATGCTTATTATTTTAAATGTACTGTTACGTCTTAATACATTTGTTTGGTGTTCGTTAGGAGGGTTACGGAAACGGAAAATGGAGTATGCAGACATAGTAGGAATACATAGCAAAGCGAAGGGTCAAAGGAGTCACGAATGTTCAACCATAGCTCTGAATTGTCCAGGCGTTCGCGTGTGAAAGGTGTCTTAGGTAAAGTAGTGAGTGGTCGCTAATACAGGTTCGAGTGAGATCAGTTTAAAGTTCAATTCAGGACCTTTTGTGTTACCGTTTTGGTAGACACCGCTATCTGCTCCGTTGACGAGGTCAACCGACGCGCACGCGATACGGCTTAGTGACCCCAGTGGTCGCTAAGTCTAAAAGCAAAGGATATTCGCTGCCTCTGTCCGACAATTGTCAAGAAGCGACTTGTCTCGAGAGTCCTCCCTAACCGCAAAGGAGACTTCCCCTCTCGGCATAGTCACTCCGGCCTTGCCTGGGCTCTGCCGATTTCAGCCTATGAAGGACAACGCCTGGGAGGAAACAGTGATTTCACGCGCCAACGAAGTCACTTTCTCACACCACCTATCAGCCAACTTTGACCCCAATCGCCAACCGAATCCGGACAGTTCGTGGATCGAAAAGTCCGCCGTGCAGCAGCGAGCGCTCGCCAAACGTTCCAACGCCCAAGCCCCACATCATCATTTTCATCATCAACTCCAGTCATGACCGGTACGTATGAAGAACAATAAAACCACCCACTTTACACCACACCCACAATAGTAGCCATTTTCCACCAAACCAACCCACCCAATATTTCTTTCAATAAAGCCTCCATTTTGTATATTAGTACTCATTTCTCAAAAAAAATATAATCAGGTGACAGTATCCGCACAATTTGTTCGCGAATCCCCTCCAGATTACCCAGTAGTAAGCCGATCTTGAGACACAGCTCGAGAGGTCTCTTGCTACTGAGCATTTGCCGGGATTATAGACAGTAAAGTTACACATGGCGCCCAGCTACAACACAGGAAAGGTAATCGGAGGACCGAGTAGAATTTAAAAATCTAATGATTTTTCATCAGGCGGTAGGAGAGTATGCAAACTAACGTTAGCGTAGGATCCCTGCACTACTTTTCACCATTCGAAGTTTGCTATTTTCCCTTTTACAAAACGAGAAGACTTTGGTCTAAGTTGGTTGATTTTCCAAAAGAGCGTTCAAAGTTATTACGCAAAAAAAAGTAGTTAAGATTCTTTAAGTTTAAAAAAATAAGACAAAAAAAACACATTTTAACCTAAGTAACACAAAGCTTAATTGAATTGAACTCTTAAAGGTCCTGAATTGAACATAAATCATAAAGCATAAAACACAAAAATCTACTACATCTATATCTGTTTTGTTTCTAATCTAGTTGTTAGTTTTGTGAAGTGTTAATATTTTATTTTATCGTGAATTTTATTTGAATTATTCTTTTGTTGGTTGAATTTTGAATTTGTACATAATATTTTTCATAATGAATTCTGAACTTTTATTACAATATCGTTCGATGAACGTAGACCATCTTCTCGATGATGAGTTGGAGCACGAACTAGTAATTCGCAAAGTTGATTATTCTAGTGGTGAGTCTCGGGCTACCAAGAATCGCAAGTTGAGGCGTAAGCTAAAAGATCAACGAGAAATGGGTGATTTTACGGTTTCATTGCTTGATTCCAAAGAAGAATGTAGAAGAGAGTTGGGTCAAGGTCAACACAAATACTGAGGCTACAGCGTTTGCAGAATAAAATAATGCGTTTGATTTTGAGATGTAACAGATTCACTTCCTCGACTTTAATGTTAGACGCGTTGCAATGGTTATCGGTGAAGCAGAGAATTGTATATTTGACTATGGTGTTCATTTTTAAAGTAGTTAATGGTTTGCTGCCTTGTGTGATATTTGTGTGATCGAATTGAAAGAGGAAGTGATATTCATAGATACAACACTAGAAACGCGTATGAAATAAGAACACCGAATTTTTTGACATGTGCTTCACAAAACTCATTATATTTTAAAGGAATAAATGTTTTCAATTCGATGCCAAGACACATTAAACGTGCGCCAACACTTTCAGAATTTAAAAGACTATGTATTTCACACGTTAAAACTGTTTGCTAAACAGTAAGCAAATTTTTTAAATCATTTATGAAGATTGTAACTGACGATGTTTTACTGATATAAAACGGATTATTTTGTATGGACTATTTCTTGTACGGTTATGTTACTTTTTTTTTTTGTTTTTTTTAAATGAAGATTGTATTTTGACGAAGTTTTTTACAAACGGATTATAATGAGTTGGCTATTTTCTTTTTACATACTTTTTTTTTCTCACTTTTATCAACACTACAAACTATTTTGTTCGTCACGGTGATGATGATGGAAATTTGTTTCATGTTGTTGTAGTTAAAAAAAAAAATAAAGAAAGTAGTCTACAATTGTTTGAGCCTCGCGCGCGGTATACAGGTATAAAGGACTTCTTTTTGAATTCATGAAAAAAAATTGGCCTCTTATGCTTGAGAAGATACCATGAAATAGTAATGGGTTGTCTGGCTGATTGTCGGGGAATTCCTTGCCAATTCTGTTGTGGTTGAACGTAAAAGTTTGACAAGGGCCGGTCCAGGATTTTTTCGGTTTGGAAATTTTCTTGATTTCCCTGGTTGGGGATATCCTTGGTCAACTCAAAACTAAGCTGGTGGCTCCATTAGTGTTGGAACTGCATTGGCTCTGTAGCGGGTAGGATCGGATATTGGCTTGTCTTTTGATAATGTCCTTAAACGGGATTCAGTGATTTGAATTGTAATAGGATTTCCCGATCGCTGGGAATACTTGCGAACATTTGTGGTTGACATCAATAGCTTTTCACAATTATATCGCTGTAAAGCAAATGAACAGTTTTGGAAGAAGTTTACATCTGTAGATGAAATCAGTTCGTTTTTTTGCATAACTGGTTGAATTGCTTTAAATAAATTATCTAATATATAAATCGTCTAGATCAAACATTATTAGGGGTAAGTGGCGGGACCATCATCATCAAGTAGACGAAAAACTGGCAAAGATACGATATAGACTAGAAAGTGGAAAGAGTAAAAAGACAAATATGCTAGAAGTAAAAACCAAACTAATTCACCTGTATTTTCGGTTGATTAGGTTGAAGGAAAATTTCAATACGGATGGGATAGAAGAAGTAGTAGTAACGCTGTTGAAAACGTATTTCTCGTTTTTATCAGAGGACCCAGAAGACGCGAAAAACGCAGAAGAGAGAATGATGGAAAGTTTGCTTAATTTTGAGAGTTACGAGGACACCGAAGATTCAGAGTGCAGGCAGACTCACAAAGTGAGCCAAGACAGAGTCCGAAGAAGCAAACAAAGAAGATGAAGAAGAAACTCAAGTCTCCGAAGAAGAAAAGGAAATCTACCAAAAAGGAGGAAAACTCCGAGAAAATGTTTAAGAAACTGATTGATCATGTAGACAAGTACGTTGAGAAAAAGATAAGCCTAATGGAAAGGCAGTAATTATTAGCCGGTGAAAATGAAAAGAAGAGTAGAAAGGAAAAAGTAGAAAAGAAAATTGGAAAACAAGAGTCGAAGGGAAAGCGAGAGATTGGTAGGTTGAGTAAACTAGAGAAGCAAGGCAGACAAGTATCAAGCGAAAGCGAAAGTTCGGATTCTGATAGTAGTGGATCGGACCGAGAAAGCTTTCAAGGTTTGAAAAGAAGACCTGGGTCAGTATCTGAATGGAGAATGCGATATGACGGAAGGGACGATGGGAAAAAGCTAACAAGTTCGTGGAGGAAGTTGAATTTATGGCCGAAGCAGAGGGGTTGAGTAGGCGCATGCTGTTCGATGAAGCCATCCACCTGTTCGCTGGAAATGCCGGAACGTGGTACATGGAAGGTAAGAAAAATGGCGATTTTCGAAACTGGGGTGAACTCGTGGCTGAGCTGAAGTTGGAATTTCAACCTCCAGATATGGACTTCCATTATGAGCAACAAGCGGCCCAGCGGAGACAGAGACGTTCGGAAAAGTTCCAGGACTTTTACAACGCTGTTTCGGGAATCTTCCACTTTATGTCAGTGCCACCCTCCGAAGAAAGGAAGTTTGACATTATCTTTCGGAACCTTCGGTCGGACTACAAGAACGTTTTGGAAGTAAAAGGAGTCAGATCATTGAAGGCGTTGAGACAGTGGGGTAGAAAGCTGGACTCTGCAAATATGTGGATGTACCGGAACAAAGATCATGGCACAGTCTCGAAGTCTGCGCAGGTAAATGAGGTGCGAGCCAAATCCTTTCAAGGTTCAAACCAGTCAGGAGGCAGGAACTGGCCACCAGCGGATCGACCGAACTGGAAACCGCATGAAGACAAGCTAAGGCCCTTTATACAAAAGAAGCCTAATGCGTTAAAGGATGAAGTTACAGCAGAGTCAAGTAAAGGATCCCTGGATAGGCGGATCGCAAGTTACAAGGTTCCGGAAAAGATGATATGTTTCAATTGTAGAGGAAAATTCCACCATCACGAAACGTGTTTGGCACAGAAATCGGTATTTTGTACAGTATGTGGATTCTACGATTACACGAAGGAGAGATGCCCTTACTGTGCAAAAAACGGGCGTGGTTCGACGTAGGAGGTCGTCTAAATCTGCCGAGAAAACTTTCAGCCATTTTCGTCCTGGATTGTTCTGATGTCAGTGAGTTGAACGTGGAGTTAGAAGGAGATAATCGACCATTTGCAGGAATTGAGGTTTTAGGAGTTAGATTGATAGGTCTGTTGGACAGTGGAGCGCAGGTCTCCATCTTAGGAGCAGGAAGTGAGAACTTGGTCAGGAGATTGAAGCTGAAGCTGTTCAAAACACAAACAAAACTATCAACAGCCAGTGGAACTTGTTTGGAAGTCTAGGGTTACGTGAATCTTCCGGTGACTTTTGACGGAGAAACTAGGATTCTCACAACCCTGACAGCCCCTTCCATGAAAAGGAGGCTAATACTGGGAATGAATTTCTGGAGGTTATTCAATATTGAACCTTCAGTCCAAAACACATTAGATGAAGCGGAAGTTGCAGAGGCCGAGTAATTGGAGACGCAGGAAGGTATTCTGATAACACCGGAACAAATAAAGCGGCTGGAGGGCGTCAAAAAGTTGTTTAAGGTATTTGTAGATGGTGAGCAATTGGAAACTACTCCTTTAATTAGTCACAATATTAAATTTGAGGAGGGTTCCAAAATGCGGATCCCGTAAGACTGAACCCGTACCCGTGGTCACCAGAAGTGCAACGGAATGTCAACGAGGAGCTAGACAAGTGGATAGCTTCCGGAGTCGTAGAGAGGTCGAACAGTGACTGGGCAATGCTGATCGTACCGGTAATGAAGAGAAGTGGAGGAGAGGATGGTCAGCAAAAGCTCAAAGTGCGAATGTGCCTTGATGCTCGAAAGCTAAACGAGAGAACGAAAAGGGATGCCTATCCGTTACCGCATCAGGATCGGATTTTGAGAAGACAGGGATTCGTCGAAATACCTGTCAACCATCGATCTGTCCAAAGCGTTTTAGCAGATCCCGGTGGAGAAGGATTCAAGAAAATACACCGCCTTCCGGGTTGTTGGGCAAGGGCTTTTCCAGTTCACCCGGTTGCCATTTGGTCTGGTTAACAGTCCTGCGACGTTGTCCAGGTTAATGGACCAAGTCTTGGGATACGGCGAACTAGAACCAAAGGTTTTTGTCTACCTGGATGACATCGTTGTTGCCAGAAACTCGTTCGAGGAACATGTTCGGATTTTGGAGAAGGTAACGAGGCGACTAAATGCGGCAAATTTGTCGATTAATCTCGAAAAATCCAAGTTTTGCGTTCCAGAGTTGCCCTACCTGGTGTTTATCTTGTCTGAACAAGGAGTTAGACCCAACCCGAATAAAGTGGAGGCGATTGTCAATTTTGAGCGACCATCATCGGTTCGATCACTTAGGCGATTTTTGGGGATGGTCAAGTACTACCGTAGATTTATTGATTGCTTTAGCGATGCCACTGCCCCACTAACCGATTTGTTGAAAGGCAAACCTAAAGTGATAGTGTGGAACACCGAAGCCGAGAAGGCGTTCAATATTCTAAAGGAGATCCAGACAACTTCGTTGATTTCAAGATCGAGGATAAAAAGTTGTATAAATTCGTATCAGCAGCTTTGGACGTGCTGGACTACCGGTTCGAATGGAAGCTGCGTTTACCAGAAGAACTGAGGCAATCTATACTGCAGCAGGAACACGATGACGTCCTACATCCCGGTTACGAAAAGACGTTACAGCGTATCAAAGTTCGTTACTATTGGCCCAAAATGGCTCTAGATACCAAACGATACGTGCGTGCTTGCACTATTTGTTAGCAATATAAACCTTCTACGGTGGCTTCTGCACCGGAAATGGGAAGGCAGAAGAACACCGATAGGCCTTTTCAAATGCTCGCTCTCGACTTCATTCAGAGTCTTCCTAGAAGCAGGAATGGTAACTGCCATTTATTAGTCCTAATGGACATTTTTGGACCATTCTGATTCCTGTGAAGAAGATTGGACGAAAGGAGTCTGCACAATTTTTGAGGACATTTGGATTCGACGTTATGGAACGCCGGAGGTAGTCATTAGCGACAATGCCACGATCTTTACGGGAAAGGAATTCCAGTCTCTGCTAAAACAAAGAGGAATCTGGCACTGGCCAAATGCAAGGCACCATAGCCAAACTAACCCAGTGGAACGGATAAACCGAACCATCAACGCGTGTTTACGTACACACATGCAGTCGGATCAGCGTGTATGGGATTCCAGAATCGGAGATATTGAGGAGATGATTAATACGACCGTGCATACTTCGACGGGGTTTACGCTATACCGCATCCTGTACGGGCATGGAAAAGTCGTGAAAGGCGAGGAGCATAGGCAAGAGAGAGATGAAGGAGAACTTTCAGTGGAGACTAGGGAAACATTTAGAAAAGAAGTAGGAGGAAAACTTTTAGTAAAAGTAAAAGAAAATCTGCAGAAAAGTGATGACAAGTGTAGAAAAGTCTATAACTTACGGCATAAAAAATTTGCTCCATCATACCAGGTCGGCCAGAAAGTGTTCAAACGCAACTTTCGGCAGTCTTCAGCAGTGGAGCATTATAATGCAAAATATGGACCGTTGTACACACCGTGTTCCATCATCGCAAAGCGGGGTAGCAGTTCATATTGTACGTTCGGTAGAAAGTTGAATTGACTGACTGCCGAAGTCGGATTTTACTCGCTACCTGTACGTTAAACATAACGTCGGTAGTAGTGCGCTGTATAGCGCAGCAGGTGCGCTATACAGCGCACTACTACCGACGTTATGTTTAACGTACAGGTAGCGAGTAAAATCCAACTTCGGTAGTCAGTCAATTCCAACTTTCTACCGCTCCGTCAATATGAGGTGGCGGATGAAACCACCCCGGAGTCTTGGGGTGTTTTCCGCCAGCGACCGATCAGGCAACGAAGCTTTTGATCGGAGAACCTAAAAAAAGTTGTATGAGTTCGCTACACCATATAATATGCTATCATCACTGGACTTAGCTAACCATGGAAGCGCATGGTCCTAGATAGCGAGATAGCAAACAACCAATCATCGTTGTACATTGTTTTCGTGATCAGCAGGTCATCGTCCAACCAAAATAACATGTTTTGTCGTCGTTGTCCCGTAGCCCATCATCCTGATCGTGATTGTTCAATATGAGCTACATCGTAATAGTCGTTGTAAAATGTGCATAGGCGTCGTCGTTGTCAACAACACGGTTTGTGTCTTTGCTGTTGATAGATGTATTTGCCTGTAAAAGCAGATAAGATAGATTAGGTTGAAAAACATCGCATGCGATATAAATCCGGATTGAACAATATCAGCAGTCTTTTGTTGAAGCGCGCCAACAGAAAGATAGACTACTGCAGATATTTTAAGAAGAAAAGAAGAAGAGTCTAGGGTCAAAGAACAAGAGAAACATTTGTCTACTAAACCGTGTATCGCCACTCACCTGATCAATGGTATACCGAGAATAGAGTTGATTCCTAGAGTTGTTCCTAAACCCCCAGGTGGCCAACTGGTGGAACAAACCTAGAAATAAAATTATTCAATCAGCCTAACAAAATAGTAGCATGAAATAAGTTCACTTATCGTATCGATCTTCAGATTCACCATAATTTTCAGTAGAACTGCAGCAACCAATAATTCGCTATCCATTACACGTTCCACTACAAAGATCAGTACTCGCGCGATCATCGGAGTAGACTAAATCGTATTCTGAAATCGCGAACCCTTATACTCGACTGATAAATTGATAACAGATGAATGTAGTAGAAACTCACCACAGATGCTCATCTCGGTGTTCATCGGCACACATAAGCACAGTAAGAGGACCACACGTGTTTGATTATGGCAAATTTTATTAGAAATTTAGCTTTTAGTTACGCAAGGTTTTTAATGTGTTATGTAGTCGTCGTAAACGTAAAGTTATTGTAATTGCTATATGTAATATTTAAAATTGTATGAAAAACAAACTATGTGTATACCATTAATAGACAATTGTCTTGATGTTTTTAATTGGGTTGTAGTAAATTTAGTGAAGGTAAATAAATGTTCAAACTAGTTCAAACATTTATTTTCCGAGGTGGGGGAAAGTGTAACCGTTTGTTACAGAGTTTATGTGATTTTTAATTTGTGCTTATTATTTTAAATGTACTGTTACGTCTTTATACATTTGTTTGGTGTTCGTTAGTAGGGTTAAGTAAATATGTTCAGTAGTGTAAATTTGTTAGTAGGGATTCGGGAAAAAAATTCAAATTGTATAACAGTAAAGTCGGAAGAGGTTCCATGTAAGTGGGTAACTATTGGAAGATGATTCAGGCGGAAAACGGAAAATGGAGTATGCAGACAAATTAGGAAGACATAGCAAAGCGAAGGGTCAAAGGAGCCACGAATGTTCAACCATTGCTCAGAATTGTCCAGGCGTTCGCGTGTGAAAGGTGTCTTAGGTAAAGTAGTGAGTGGTCGCTAATACAGGTTCGAGTGAGATCAGTTTAAAGTTCAATTCAGGACCTTTTGTGTTACCGTTTTGGTAGACACCGCTATCTGCTCCGTTGACGAGGTCAACCGACGCGTACGCGATACGGCTTAGTGACCCCAGTGGTCGCTAAGTCTAAAAGCAAAGGATATTCGCTTCCTCTGTCCGACAATTTTCAAGAAGCGACTTGTCTCGGGAGTCCTCCCTAACCGCAAAGGAGACTTCCTCTCGGCAGAGTCACTCCGGCCTTGCCTGGGCTCTGCCGATTTCAGCCTATGAGTGACGACGCCTGGGAGGAAACAGTGATTTCACGCGCCAACGAAGTCACTTTCTCACACCACCTATCAGCCAACTTTGACCCCAATCGCCAACCGAATCCGGATAGTTCGTGGATCGAAAAGTCCGCCGTGCAGCAGCGAGCGCTCGCCCAACGTTCCAACGCCCAAGCCCCACATCATCATTTTCATCACCAACTCCAGTCATGACCGGTACGTTTGAAGAACAATAAAACCACCCACTTTACACCACACCCACAATAGTAGCCATTTTCCACCAAACCAACCCACCCAATAGTTCTTTCAATAAAGCCTCCATTTTGTATCTTAGTACTCATTTCTCAAAAAAAAAAAATATAATCAGGTGACAGTATCCGCACAATTTGTTCGCGAAGCCCCTCCAGATTACCCAGTAGTAAGCCGATCTTGAGACACAGCTCGAGAGGTCTCTTGTTACTGAGCATTTACCGGGATTACAGACAGTAAAGTTACAGTTGGACGAAATTTAAAAGAACACTTGCAAAATCTATCCCTGGTTTTAAAGAGGCTTTCAGAGTTTAATTTAAAAATCCAGCATTTAGCTAGAATTTTTGAAAAAATAAACCGATTTTCTAGGCCATATTATCTCTGAAGATGGTGTTAAGCCAAACCCAGAGAAAATAAAAAAAATAGTAAATTGGCCACTCCCAAAATCTGAAAAAGAAATTAAACAATTTCTTGGGCTAGCTTTCTACTACCGACGATTTATTAAAGATTTCTCGAAAATTACAAGAAATATGACAAAATACTTAAAAAGGATATTTCATTGAACCTTCAAGATCATAATTATCATTCCGCATCGAACGCTGAAGAGCTTCGGTTCAGTTTTTTTTTTTCGCACTCCGCACCACCTTTTTTGCTCAGTTTATTCAACCCGCTATCAACAACGTGGTGATTGAAATTAGTGTACTAATTGAACCACCGATATCCAGCCGAGCGTTCCTTTAGGGAAGAAGACATTCCCGGCCGAGTCCGACGGATGATCTGTCCAGCCAGTACCCTCGTCAAACACCCGAGGGGAAAAAGTGTAACCCCACAAAGCATCATCGCAGCAGAGAAGGTCATCGCTCCATCCACTGCCGGTCAGCAAGGGGTGCTTTGTCTGAGAGCAACAGCAGAAAGTGCCACACCAGCAAAGGCTAATGCTAAGGCTGCGTAAGGGCAAGTAAATAGCACATTTTTGTTATTGTTCGCTCATCTGTTAGTGTCTTTTGTGTATCTCTCTCCCGTATAGTGAATCATTCTGCATAGGGTGGTTCAAAAAAATATCGTTTTGCATAGAGTGGTTAAAAAAAATCATCTGATTTTTTTTTTTACTTAATTTTTTTTTCTGTCCCTGAATTTGTTTTTTCATGGACGATTCTACGGGGGGCGTCTTGCCTCCCAAAGATGTTTATAGGGCGCACTGTTACCAGCCGTCTTCTGCTTCTCCCTGGGTCGTCTACTTTCGGCAGAAAGTGAAAGCCTTAGATTTTTTGGACATAAAAATATATTTGACGCGTCGTTATCCGGGGACCGAATTTCATCAGGTCAACCGAAACAAACCGCGTGTTACTGCACGTACATATAAAATTGCAAATGATATTGCTAGTGACGTAGGTTACAATGCCGAGTACTACGTCTACATCCCATCTCGAGATGTGGAGATAGATGGTGTGGTTTCTGCAGCGAGCCTGACGTGTAAAGACGTTATGGAAGGTATGGGGCGACTTCCTGATTCTATTTCGTCTACCATTGAAATTTTAGAATGTAAACAATTGCATGCAGCAACAATGGTAGATGGAAGAAAGACGTATTCGCAATCGGATTCGCTCCAAGTTACCTTCGCCGGATCAATTCTCCCAAAGTTTGTTGAAATTGATAATGTTTTTTTCCCAGTGCGCCTTTTTGTACCAAGGGTATTTAATTGTACCAAGTGCAAACAGTCGGGTCATACTGCTACTTTTTGCGACAACAAGCCCCGTTGTGGCAAATGCGGCCAAAGGCATCTAGAGGATGCTTGCCAACAGGAAGCAGCAAAGTGTGCTTACTGTGGCAAAGAGCCTCTTCACGATTTGCAGAACTCCCCCGTGTATAAGAAGCGCACTAGTAACGTGAGACGTTCCATACAAGAACGCTCCAAGCAGACGTATGCAGAAATGTTAAAGTCGCAAAACGGAGCGTCTGCATCGTCTGCATCAGCCCCAAAAATGAAAATCCTTTTTTGATTTTGTCTTCCGATGAACTGGACTCTGACGTAGCCGATGAGAGTTGATTTCCGGAGGTTCACGCCCCCGGTAAAAGGTGAGAAGATAAAATCCTCAGCAGGGCACAAAATTCTCACCTACCTACGTATATATGAAAATAATCAGAAAAAAATAAATCCTCCTAAGAAAATCCCCCATGTCTTCTAAATAAAGTTCATTTGCCTTGAGGTACGTTCAATCTTTACCCATACAACTTGTTAGTGTATCTTCTGAAAATAGTTTGAGAAGATAAAATCCTCAGCAGGGCACAAAATTCTCACGTACCTACGTATTTATGAAAATAATCAGAAAAAAATAAATCCTCCAAAGAAAATCCCCCATGTCTTCTAAATAAAGTTCATTTGCCTTGAGGTACGTTCAATCTTTACCCATACAACTTGTTAGTGGAACTTCTGAGAATAGTTTGAGAAGATGAAATCCTCAGCAGGGCACAAAATTCTCACCTACCTACGTATTTATGAAAATAATCAGAAAAAAATAAATCCTCCTAAGAAAATCCCCAATGTCTTCTAAATAAAGTTCATTTGCCTTGAGGTACGTTCAATCTTAACCGATACAACTTGTTAGTGGATCTTCTGAAAATAGTTTGACAAGATAAAATCCTCAGCAGGGCACACAATTCTCACGTACCTACGTATTTATGAAAATAATCAGAAAAAAATAAATCCTCCTAAGAAAATCCCCCATGTCTTCTAAATAAAGTTCATTTGCCTTGAGGTTCGTTCAATCTTTACCCATACAACTTGTTAGTGGATCTTCTGAGAATAGTTTGAGAAGATAAAATCCTCAGCAGGGCACAAAATTCTCACGTACCTACGTATTTATGAAAATAATCAGAAAAAAATAAATCCTCCTAAGAAAATCCCCCATGTCTTCTAAATAAAGTTCATTTGCCTTGAGGTACGTTCAATCTTTACCCATACAACTTGTTAGTGGAACTTCTGAGAATAGTTTGAGAAGATGAAATCCTCAGCAGGGCACAAAATTCTCACCTACCTACGTATTTATGAAAATAATCAGAAAAAAATAAATCCTCCTAAGAAAATCCCCAATGTCTTCTAAATGAAGTTCATTTGCCTTGAGGTACGTTCAATCTTAACCGATACAACTTGTTAGTGGATCTTCTGAAAATAGTTTGACAAGATAAAATCCTCAGCAGGGCACACAATTCTCACGTACCTACGTATTTATGAAAATAATCAGAAAAAAATAAATCCTCCTAAGAAAATCCCCCATGTCTTCTAAATAAAGTTCATTTGCCTTGAGGTTCGTTCAATCTTTACCCATACAACTTGTTAGTGGATCTTCTGAGAATAGTTTGAGAAGATAAAATCCTCAGCAGGGCTTAAAATTCTCACCTACCTAAGTATTTATGAAAATAATCAGAAAAAAATAAATCATCCTAAGAAAATCCCCAATGTCTTCTAAATAAAGTTCATTTGCCTTGAGGTACGTTCAATCTTAACCGATACAACTTGTTAGTGGATCTTCTGAGAATAGTTTGAGAAGATAAAATCCTCAGCAGGGCACAAAATTCTCACCTACCTACGTATTTATGAAAATAATCAGAAAAAAATAAATCCTCCTAAGAAAATCCTCCATGTCTTCCCAATGACCTACGTTCAACCTTTACCTGTACAGATTGTCTTTTTATGATAAAAAAACATGCTTTAAAATGATCCTTATCATGTTTGCTTGTTATCTACATTCAGGGGTATACACAATGCTTAGCGTGAAGTATCCATTCTAGGGTGTATCTCTAAACGTATAACATAAAATACATTTTTGACTATAAAGCAGCGTAGAATGTTCTTAAGTAGTATGTTTTATAGGTCATTTTGGTCTAGAATTCTCTGAGAAATCTGAATCCGAGGTCAGATTTTACATATAATATTTTTTTTAAAGTTTTATATAAGTAAGTATGGAAATTTCTGAGGTTCGTTCAAATCAAACATCAGATTCGGTAGGTACGCTATTGGTACATCACTTTGGCGTTATTTTTATATCGTTTTACGAAGAATTTCGAAAAATCGACCGTCTATTCAGCAGGGCACCTAATAACAAGGAATTTGACAGGTACGTTCAAAATCCTCGGAGGTACGCTATGGTACGCCGTTGGTACACCACAAAAAACATGTTTTTTTTTTAATTTTGTGAAAAGTGCCCTGCTGGATGGATTGACGTCTGGAAACTACTTCAAGCAATTGACTGTATCATGGCCCCTCATTGATGAATTCATATCTTTCGATGAATAATTCGTCGAGTGAGGTTCAAGATATGATCACCGTATTACAGTGGAACTGTCGTAGTCTAATACCTAAATTAGACACTTTCAAGTATTTGATTCACAATTCTGATTGTGATATATTTGCTCTCTGTGAAATATGGCTCTCTTCTGAAGATGAATTAAACTTCCACGATTTTAACATTATTCGCCTGGACCGAGATGATTCATATGGTGGCGTCCTTTTGGGGATCAAAAAAGCTACCCCTTCTAAAAAAATCTCACTCCCAATAATCTCAGGCATTGAAATCGTCGCTTGCCAAATAAATGTAAAGAATAAAGATCTTTGCATAGCTTCTGTCTATGTACCTCCGAGGACATCAATAAACCGCCGTAAACTTTGGAGTTCAATTACATTACTTCCATCTCCAGTTTTTATTCTGGGCGATTTGAACTCCCACGGTACTGCTTGGGGAAAACAATACGATGACAACAGAGCGGGTATTTTCTATGACTTATGCGGCGATTTCAACTTGACCATCTTGAACACTGGGGAAGTGACACGAATAGCAAAACCTCCTACCAGGGAGAGTCGACTTGACATATCTTTGTGCTCTAATTCACTATCATTAGAGTGTCTGTGGAAGGTAATCAATGATCTCCATGGTAGTGACCACTTACCAATTATTATCTCAATCACAGATAGTTTTCAAAAAAACAGACCAGTCAATCCATGTCGCTTATGACCTCACGAAGCATATTGATTGGCAACATTTTACATCGGTGGTAACCCTTGGTATTAATTCTACCGATCCTCTTCCACCATTAGAAGAGTATCGTTTCCTTTCCGAACTGATGTACAAAAGTGCATTAGAATCTCAGAAATGACGTATTCCAAGTGCATCCCTCAAAAGAAGACCCGCCACCCCTGGATGGGATGACGAATGCACTAAGTTGTATCTTGAGAAATCCGATGCGTTTAAAGATTATCGTAGACATGAAACATGTTAGCTTTTTGATAAGTAGCTCAAGCTTGAAAAAAAGCTTAAAAACTTACTCAAAGCAAAGAAACGCAATTATTGGGTAGTTCGTTTGTAGAGGGACTATCTAGAGAAACCTCGATGACAACGCTTTGGAAAAAAGCTTGTTACATGCGAAACCGCTCATACTCCAATGAGAGTGAAGAATATTCCATGCAGTGGATATTCGACTTCGCTAAAAAGGTTGGTCCAAACTCTGTTCCAACAAAACCAAACTTACGGGATACCACCCGAAATAACGGTTTTCTGGACGAACCATTCACAATGTTGGAATTTTCAATGGCTCTTCATTCATCCAATAATTCTGCTCCGGGAAGCGATATGATTAAATTCAACCTTATGAAAAATCTCCCCGGTATCGCTAAAAGACGATTACTTAACCTGTACAACACTCTCTTGGAATTAAACAAAGTGCCACCCGAATGGAGACAGGTTAAAGTAATAGCTATTCAAAAGTCTGGGAAACCAGCGTCTGATTACAATTCTTACCGTCCGATCTCTATGCTATCATGTTTAAGGAAATTGTTAGAAAAAATGATCTTATCAAGACTTGACCGTTGGAGAGGATCAAACAACCTGCTATCAAATACGGTTTCCGAAAGAGCAAAGGAACAAACGATTGTTTAGTGTTGCTTTCATCTGATATACAACTGGCCTTTGCACACAAGGAGCAATTGGCTTCAGTGTTTCTGGATATTAAGGGCGCATTTGATTCAGTTTCCATAGACATACTGGCAGATAGCCTGCACAGTAGTGGTTAACCAGGAATTTTAAATAATTTTTGTATAATTTACTGTCAGAAAAACAAATGAGCTTCAATCTAGGCCAACTGACAACTTCCAGAATTAGTTACATGGGCCTACCCCAAGGCTCATGTTTAAGTCCCTTACGTTATAATTTTTATGTTAAAGATATTGATAACTGCTTGGAAAATAGATGCACGCTGAGACATTTTGCAGACGACGCTGTGATCTCCTTAAGAGATCCGCGTGCGGAGGTCTTGCAAAGACTATTGCAAAATTCCCTAAATAATCTGTCCATCTGGGCCAGACATTTGGGGATCGAGTTTTCACCGCAAAAAAACGAATTGGTAGTGTTTACTAGAAAGCGGTTCCCAGCTCAACTGCGTCTCAAGCTGTTGGGAAGAGACATTACCCAATCTTTGACTTTCAAATACCTTGGAGTCATGTTTAATTTAAAATGCACTTGGGGCACTTACATTGCGTATTTAAAACAGAAATGTCAACCAAGGATCAATTTTCTTAGATCAATTTCCGGAACATTGTGGGGTGCTCACCCGGAAGACCTAGTTAAACTCTACAAAACAACTATTCTTTCAGTTCTCGAATATGGCTCTTTTTGCTTCCTCTCGGCAAGAAACAGTCACCTCATTAAATTGGAACGCGTTCAATATCGCTGTTCACGTATTGCCCTTGGCTGTATGCATTCAACGTATAATATGAGCCTGGAGGTTCTGGCAGGAGTAAAACCCTTACAGAACCGCTTCTGGGAGCTCTCATCTAGAATACTGATCAAGTGTGGAATCAGTAACAACCTTGTGATTGAAAGCTTCGATGAAATGCTCGAATTGAGTACCCAGTCTAGATTCTTGCGAATCTATATTAACTATATGTCATCCATTATTAGTCTCCATGCGATAATTCTCCTAGTGTACGCTTCCCTTATCACAGTTCCTCCATTGATTATGATCTCTCCATAAAACAGGCCATTCAAGGAGTTCTAGATCAACTTCGGCCTATTTTAATCCCCCATATTTTTATTGAAAAGTACCGAAATGTCAATTGCAATAGTAGATTTTTCACTGATGGGTCGCGCATTGATGGATCCACTGGTTTCGGTGTTCACAATGAATACTGCCTTCCGGAAACTTGTTCCGTATATGTTGCTGAGCTGGCAGCAATCAATTTCGCATTGAGGATAATTTCCGGCATGCCCATAGACCATTATTTCATCTTCTCAGATAGTCTCAGTTCTATTGAGGCCCTGCAGTCGATGAAAACAGTGAGGCACTCATCTTACTTCCTTGCACAAAAAAGGGAGCAGATGTGTGTGTTGGTCGAAAGATCATTTAAGATAACCTTTGTATGGGTCCCCTCACATTGCTCAATTCTAGGCAATGAGATGGCGGACTCTCTAGAAAAGGTGGGCGCACAAGAAGGCCAAATTTTTTTTCAAAGAAGAATTTCACATGATGAATTTTTCCCATTAGTACGAGAGTTCTCTTCAAAGTTGGCAAAACGATTGAACAAGTAATTCTCTTGGGCGGAGGTTACATTCCATTATTCCAAATGTTTCGTCGAAATCGTGGTTCAAAGGTCTGGATTTAAGTCGCGGTTTCATTCGTGTGATGTCAAGAATTATGTCCAACCACTACTCGCTAGACGCACATCTCTACAGAATTAACCTCGTCGATAGCAATTTATGTAGGTGCGGAACCGGTTATGATGACATCGCTCACACAGTTTGGCATTGCCCGGATAATGATGCCTCCAGATCATGACTATTGGATACCCTAGTGGCCCAAGGTAGACAACCCTTCCGCGAGATAAGAGATGTTTTGGGAATACGCGATCTTCCCTACATGCAAGCGATTTACGAATTCCTTTGTTTGTCTGATCTAAGAGTGTAACGTCATCACCCTCCTTCCTTCCACTCTAGTAAATTCCCTACCATTGTGTCCCAGTTATACTATATTTTTGTTTCCGTGCTACTTGTACCTGCCCAGCAAACTGTGGTCACACATCTGCGGCTTAGTTCCTGAAAGGGTCTACAGGGATCGAGGATTTGGTAGATGTCGCAACCAAAAGCAGCAAATAACGGCTTACATAAGTTAGCTACCTATCCTTTTCAAAACGATTATGTGACCCAATAACGTCGAGCTAGCCACGAGTAATTGGCATCCCTCTTTTACTAATAACAAAAAGTAAAATGTTTTGTACAACAATATTGAATATCGGCTCCGTAAAGTGTAACACACGACTGAACCTAGCAAATAAACGAACTGATTAAAAAAAAAGATTATAATTATATAGACGCATTTAATACATTAAAGGCCATTATCTCAACAGACCAAGTATTAGCCTACCCGCAATTTGAAAAACCGTTTATTTTAACAACGGATGCGTCGGATCACGCACTGGGAGCAGTACTTTCTCAAATACACTAAGGTTTCTTTTGCACGGTTTTTTTTCACGGGTTGTTTCCGGTGATAACTCCAGAACGGAACAGTTTATCGACCTAATTCAAATCACATTTCACGTTTGGGGCCAAAAGTAATCATATGGCAGTTTTTCAAAAAATTCACAATTTTTGGTGTTAATACTCAAAATTTTAAAAACTGTATTTTGACCATTGCATGGAATGGTAAAGCATAGAAACAAAACCGAATCAATATTAAATGTTCAAGCAAGTGAATTTATCAACTCTATTTAGTCTATTTTTACACGGTTCCATACTAAAAGTGGAACGTACCCCCGTGGAAAAAAAAAACTTGGTGTACAACAATCCGTTGAAAGACCTACAGCATTTGCCTCAAGAACACTGAACGATACCGAATCTCGCTATGCGACAAATGAAAAAGAAGCTTTAGCGATAAAATGGGCTGTGAATAAGTTTAAAGCTTATGTTAGGTATAATTAGATAACCCGATTTAGAACTCACCATACGATTATATTTCAATGCCACTCAGATTACCAAAGCGTCGATCTCTCTGCTCTTCTATCGTAAACTAAAGGTTCGATCCACTGATAGCAGCCACTGAGAGAGATTGTGGTGGTAGATCTTCGGCAGCAGATTGATCTGCCTAATAAGGCACATAGATAGATAACGATAAGTCAGTTATCTCCCGCACTCCGGTTGTATCGGTCGGTCAAAAATATATACAGTCTGCTTCTAACGTTGAATTCGATGTCCTTTTTAACGGTTAAATAAATAAAGTTTAAAACGAGTCCGCAATAGAAATTATTAATTCGCGAGTGATCCGTGGGTGGTCACCGGCCAGTGCAATTAAATTAACGCTTAAACATTTGGTCCTTCGAACCGGATAGGCCATTTCGCGGAGTCACATATTGAATTGTGCTTGTTGTTGAAGTACATTGTATTGTATTTATTGTACGGTGGGTCAGTGCACTCGTTGTAAGATCAGTGAACTGTGATCTCGTCATTATTCTTGAGAACTCGGTGAAGTTGTGTATCGAATTGTAAGATATGTGCCGTGTGTGATAATTGACTGCTACTTTTGTGCCACAAATTGCGGTTTGCTGATTTGATTCCTGGATGCTGTTTTCATCATTATTCCCACTTGGAGGACTACCACCTTTCATCAAGGATTCAGATAAGTAGCTGGTGTGCGTGGTTGTGTGTTTGAAAGCGTGGTT
Organism: Aedes japonicus; assembly: GCA_034211315.2. Taxonomy (NCBI): domain Eukaryota; kingdom Metazoa; phylum Arthropoda; class Insecta; order Diptera; family Culicidae; genus Aedes; species Aedes japonicus. Next base: position 19,663 of record JASCZW010007326.1, read on the forward strand.
GAGGTGGCTAAATTTGGCCTAGTTTGAATATATCGCTTGCCAAATACATGAGCATTGCTCTGTTTGCTGTATCAGCTTGCGAATCAAAATTAAAATTAATTTGAAGTTTTGGAGGATGTATTTTGAGTTTCTCCGGTTGATGATTTAATGCTTGGCACCTATGAGATTTGCCATATGAAAATTTACCACAGTTTGAATATTGAGCTGTCTACTCTGTCAATTCGTTCTTCTTGAGGCCTCGGGAGTAATTCTGTGTTATCGTGAAGTGTTGTATAATAGTTTCAAATTTCTAAAGATGCCAGCCTGTGACCTGAGGCAATTGTTGAAGTTGGAGAGGCAATTGAAAGTGTCGTTAGAGAACATTCAAGAGTTTGTAGACGATTATCAAGAGAATCGCGATAAAAATGTTGTTGAACTTCGTCTAAGTTAACTGGATGATATCTTCGATAAGTTTTGCACTGTTCGAGTAAAGATCGACGTGATATTAGACGATGCTGAAGCTGCTGAAACGTACGAAAGTGCTGGTGATGAAGATGCTGCTACCAACGCTGATGCCCGTACAGATAGTGTTCGTGCCTATAAAGACTTTGAGAACCTTTACTTTCGTGTGAAATCTGCGCTGCTTGGTTTCTGTCCAAATGTTCGTGGTATTGTTGCAGAACGCGATCCAATTGTAACAAACACCATTCAAACATCTCGTATGAAATACCCAGAGCTGAAGTTACCGTCGTTTTCCGGAAAACTTCAAGAGTGGATCAATTTTCGTGACAATTTCAAATCATTGATCCACAACAATAACGACTTGAATACGATGGATAAGTTCAACTATTTGAGAGCTTCTTTGCACGACGAGGCTTTACTTCAAATCAATCAAGTTCAAGTCACCGCTGCAACCTACAACATTGATTGGACCATTCTCGAGACAAAATACGAGAATCAACAGCTGATAGCACAAGAACACCTGAAGTCGCTGTTTGCAGTCCAGCGATGAGAGTTGAATCATTTGATGCCCTGAACAACATCCTTATGACGTTAAAGGTCAATCTACAACAATTGGAAAAGTTAGGTGAAAACACAGGGAATTGGAGTACACTTCTAGCGTTCATGGTATCGCAGAAGCTCGATAGTGCAACTCTCCGCCATTGAGAAACGGACCATGCATTCAAGGATATTCCGCAGTACATTGCAATGACGGAATTTCTGGAGCAACACTGTGCGATTCTCCATTCCACATCAGCTCGGAGTGGATTGGAACAAAAGCGACCGTTTAAAGGCTCTGCTGTGCACTCCTTTGTACCAGCTACTAGCAGTTGTCCAATTTGCAACGGCGGACAGCATAGCATCGAATATTGTCATCGTTTTGGAAAAATGAGAGTGGTAGAGTAGCCATTCGCAAACTCGGATTCTGCCTAAATTGTCTTTCCGCTGGTCATTTTGTTGCAGATTGTTCCGGACGTCCGTGTGCAAAATGTGGTGAACATCATCATTATTTGCTGCATTCGCATTTCCCATCATCATCTAGTATGCAGCAACAACCGCAGAATAATCCGAACAGGCCTCAAGGTGCGAAAGCGAACGTGAACGCTCAACCACAGTCTCGCCCACAGTCTCAAGGGCAATCGCAAATGCAATCCCAGGGCCAATCCCGGACAAATAATACTCAATCTAATCCACATACACCTCCAGTCCAAAACACTTCCTCGCAACATACACGACAGCCACCTCCCAGTAACACTACAACAGGTGCTCACCACACTGCTACTTCACATAACATTCGAAGTCATCGAAATACAACACTACTGAGCGATTCCACGAACAAGTGGGAAATTTTTCCAGTTTTTAGTTTTTGTATTTTTTGATTTGCATGAAACCTTGCATACAAGTTTTTGGGGAAGAAAAACGCCGTTTTGCATACTTGGTTCGCCATTTTGAATCTAGCCTTACTTATGAGAAGGGCCTATGAAAAATGCACATGATATCTTCAAAAAATTGTATCTCGGAAACGGTTTGTCCGATTGGTTTGGTGTTTTCGGTGTTTTAGACAATTGTTTGTGCTATATGGAGAAAATATGCACGGTAAAAAAAAAGTTTGGTTTTGTGTTTTGAACTAAAATATAGATTTTCCCTTAAAAGTGACCTGTCAATAATTTTTTAATTATTTTTATGTTATAGCTGACTTAAAATGCTATCTAGTGCACAGTGAGTTGTTCTGGAGAAAAATAGGTTACAATGAAAAAAAAAATTAAAAAAAAATACAATTTTCTAAAAAGCTATTAAAAAAAGTCAAAAAAGTTTGTCTTTCATTTTATGAAAGAACATCAAATTTGCAAACAAAAAGTACTTAGGTAACATTTTTCTAAGATGCACCGTTTAGAAGATATTACTGATTTAATATTTATTTTTTTGAAAACTTAATAAGTTTTGGCCCTTTTTGGATGTACTCCGTGTTTTTTCAGTTTCAAAAGTATTTTTTTAGGAAAGATTGGAAAATTTTGAGTTAAAATGACACTGACAGCTTAAAGATTCGAGTGAAATTCTCTGCCTTAAAAGTATTTTGAAAATCAAGTTACAAAATCCCACTATCAGGAACAATGATTTCTTCAAGTGATTTTTGGTGCGTTGTGCTGAAAACGTGCTAACAAGTATTAGATACAGGTAATTAGATACCAGTTAGCTGTACTACGAACAGTTGGTGATTGTAAACATGGTCTTTGTTGGAACTAGTCCACCATGGCCACGCTGGCCATAACTAGGCTAGCTCCGTCGATGACCGTTTCTTAATAATAAACAAAAAGAACGCAGTCTTAGTCACCTTCCATCAAACTAGACGGCTGCCGACTGATACCTCAATCAACAACCGCCGCACTCTTTATTCATTCCAGGTATATACAATTTACAATCTTCTTCAATAACAATATACCTATGCCAGCAAATCTACCTCGCTCCAACTCTCCAAACTCGTACCTGAAGGTTCGACGATACCTGAGCGTTCAACTCCACCTATCTTCCAACAGTCTTTACCCAGTATTCTATGATTTCTACCCGTGAGCTGTATAATAATGTCTGACTCGGTTCTGAATTAATCCAGTATCTACCAAACAGTAAATGTAGAAAGGTTGCTAGTAGCATACCCAAGCAACATTTCTGGTTTTATCATGGTTTTATAGCTTTCTTGAAGTCTAATTCATACTCTTCAGAACCCTAATAAAACCAAAATTGTTACTTGGGTAGTGATTATAGTAATTTCAGCTCATAATCCTGTGTTTTTGAACGAGATCTAGTGTTGTTTGATATCATAATAATTGTAAAGGAAAGTGTAACACGTTTTGGTGCAAAGGTAAGTTTTAAATACACATTTTAATTATATGTTTTGTGATATTTTCGTACAAAACTAACAATTGGAAAATATTTTCTATGTTACAGATTACAAAATGAGTAAAATAAAATGTATTCGCCCATTCAAAGACATTCAGTGTTTGAATGAAAGAGCTGCGATATCTCACGGATGGTATCATCCAAAAACTAAAATCAATTGGATTTTCCAAGGTATCCACACTCAACACCAAGGATTTTCGTATTTGTTCGTCTTGCCGTCTACATATTGATTCAAGAGCTCACCTCACCCAAAACGAAGAACAAAGCCCAACAAACAATCACTCATTAAGTAAACATCATTATAGCAATTTAATTCAGCAGTGTGTTGAATAATCTCTGAACTATTTTCAATCACAGCTTTTGTTCAGGCATTATTCACACAAATTTGGAGAAGTTATTAAGCTGTCGCCAAGTGATTTTTGACACTGCCAATTGCATATGTTTAAGAAGCGAGTTTTCAGCAATGGAGTTCAGCCAAAAATTGAATAACTGCTGCTTAATTGCTGCACAGAACTTGAGGGCAATTCCGAAAGTCGAAGTGACCTTTGTTGAGCTAATCGAGTTTTGTTTTATCAATAATATATTCTCTCCTAGTTACTTAATAATAATGACGACATTTTTCTTCAACATCATTAAGCGTATTAAAAAGCTTTGGTGTATTTTATAGAACTTTTGTTCAACTTATTTTAATTCTTAAAAAAATATTTTCAGTATTTTTGTATGATTTTCCATACGATACAGACATTTTGTACTATGCATATTTAATTTGGTTTTATTATACGTGTACATTAACAGAAACATTATGTAACATTTATTTATTAACATTTAATAGTGAGATTTGAACCATCAACCTTCGTATCCTCAACTACGGGACTTACCAACTGCGCTATTCTAGAATTGAATGAAGTATAAACGAATCGTCTTTATAAGTTCAATGTTATAAATTGAATAGTGGCAGAAGTGATGCTTTAATTGAGCTACATTGACATTCTATTTATAGCGTTGTCTGTAAATAAGCAACATCAGTGCTTAATGAAAGCTTCTAAATGTTGTTATTAAACGTCTAAATTAGCAAGCTGTACACAAGTTTTGATATTGGATGTTCGGTTTTACTACGTGCATTTCTGACAAGGGCATGTTGAACAAGAGACGATTAAAAGATATAACAATGTTTTCTGCTGTTATTTTGATGGGTTATGTAAAGAGAAGCATGTGAGCTCTTGAAATCACGTCAATACTTTTTCACCTGCATAAAAAATGAACAACCCAGGAACGAAAACTTAAGAATTAACTGAATTCAATGAATATCTATACCATTTATCCAGCATAACTTTAAGTTGAAGAAGAAATATTGAATCAAAATTACGAACACGGAAGCTTTACTACGGCATTCAAACAACTTTTATTTTAATTGTAGTTTATTTTGCTGACTATTGGTTTAAGCCACAGCTTTTATTCAACTAAGTATAAGGTTTAATTGGCAAAGCTAGTTAAAAGGAGTTACATTAGAGACATAAACTGTAGTTCAACTAATTGTTCAGTGGTTGAATAAAAGGCAATCAAGACACCTGTGTAAAGCTTGTGTATTATTTTACTTCAGCTTATAATTGGATCAGTTTAATAGTGATGTACATTACAGCTGCTATTCAATTCAATATCAGGTTTTATTAGCTAGGCTATATACACGATGTTTAAACAGATTTATGAACTGTTATTCATCTCTTTGTTGAACTGTGTTAATTTAGTAACATATAAATGCTAAAATAGCTTTTACTAAGCATGATATCAAACAAAATGAAACACTTGAATTAATGTTAATATTTCAATTGAGAACATGGTTATTCAGCTTCTATTTCAGTCAGATTTTTTATTCAGCTGCGATAGTCGTAATTCAGCTTTAATAAAGCATGTATGCTTATTTACTGCTTTCGTTTGTTTGTTGGGAGCGTAGCCGGCGGCTCAAGGATGCCAACTGTTCAGACCATACCTGATGTACCTGATTCGCAAAGCTATGAAAGTTTGGTCACGATACCATCAGCGTCAACGCTAAGCACAATTCAATCAAATGAAGACTTCACGATGCATGTAGACGTCGAAATATTCAACCAAGGAATAGCAGCTATTCGTGTTTCGCCTATAGATTTAGGTAAGGTTAAAAATGTTCACTATCCTGAAAAAAATTGCGCTGAAATCGTCGAAGGTGTACGAAGAAATCTTTTTAAATTAGACGCTAAAACAGAAAAAGCAAACGAGTTTGATGAAGTCATAGAAAATATGAAAATGAAATTTTTAAATTCAGCCACAAGGCAAGAAAAACTATTAATTTTATCATTGTTACCAAAATCATGGTCAGTACAAAAAATTGTAGACGAATTTGAAACGAGTAGAAATATGGCATCAGATGCAAGAAAGGAAAGAGATAATGTATTTGATTCATCTCAAGGTTCAAGCTCTGGAAAAGCTTTGAGTAATGAAACAAAAGAACTGGTTTTGAATTTTTTTTGAGGACGATGATATAAGCCGTGCAATGCCAGGCCAAAGAGATTTTGTTAGCGTAAAGACAGGAAATAAGAGATTAGCTGTTCAGAAAAGATTGTTAATGATGACATTGAGAGAAGCTTTTAATCGCTTTAATGAAATGTACGTCAATGTAAAAATAGGGTTTTCATCATTTGCAAGCCTCCGGCCAAGGCAATGTAAACTCTTGACTATCACAGGAACACATAATGTTTGCGTTTGCACTACGCATGAAAATGTCAATTTAATTCTACATAGCTTAAAAAAATACAATGTCTTGAATGATCTAAAAACATTAACGAATAGATTACTTTGCGAAAATAAGACAACTCATTGCCATCTACGACGATGTAAAAACTGCCCAGATACCTCAGTTTTAGAAGACAGTTTATTGAAACAACTGGAAGAAAACTTTGTTGAAAAGCTTTCATTCGAACAATGGGTTACCACTGACAGATGTGATTTAGAAACTATTGTAAAGCAAACCGATGAGTTTGTTTCATTTTTCAGCTCAAAATTAGAAAGTTTGATTCCGCATGATTTTGTAAAAACCGAACAATCCAATTTTTTGAAAACTACAAAACAAAACTTGCAAGATGGTGAATTTTTAGCTATTTGTGACTTTTCTGAAAATTACAGCTTCATTTTGCAGGATGAAGTTCAATCACACCATTGGAACGTGCAACAGGCCACAATCCATCCTTTCGTAATATATTATACTGAAAATATGCAAATTAAACATTTTAGCTTCATTATAATTTCTGAAGAACTAAGACATGATTCAGTCGCTGTTAATTTGTTTATTGATAAAATGATAAACTTTTTACAAATTGATCAAAATAAAAACATAAAAAAAAATTATTTTATGTCAGATGGTGCTGCTTCACAGTATAAAAACCGAAAAAACTTTTCTAGCCTTTGTAAATTTAAGTCAAAGTATGGTATTGACGCTGAATGGCATTTCTTCGCAACATCGCACGGAAAAGGTCCATGCGATGCTATTGGAGGTACGATAAAACGCATGGCTACCAGAGCAAGTTTAGCCAAAGAACGCGAACCGATAAAGACTGCAAGAGAGTTGTTTAATTGGGCAAACAAACGAAAAGAAGAAGAACTTACGAAGTTGTCATTTTGTTATTCTACTACAGAAGAATACGAAAATATGTCTTTGCAGCTAAATAATCAATATAATAATGCAAAAACAATTCAAGGAACTCAAAAATTCCACTCATTTCTTCCTCTATCAGAAAATACAATAAAGGCAAAGCTTTATTCAAACTGTCCTGACAATGATGCCAAAATATTCGATATTGTTAAGAAAGTTGTGTAAACAATAATTTTATAAAAATACAGGAATAAAAATAAACTGATGATATCCAACATATAATGTTATTTTTTATTGCGCACAATCACCATCCCTGAAAAATAAGCTTAATACGCTCTTTTGAATCTTGCTAATTGAGGAGCTTGCTTTGCAGTTCTCAAAAAGGTGTATCTCGAAATCGAGTTGTCTCATCGGTTTGATGTCTGGGGCAATGTTCGGCAATAGAGAGAAAATATGCACAGTATAAACACATCCAGTTTGAATGGATTAAACTGTTAGGCGATATGCAAGAGTTGAATGCACATTTTCAACACAATACACCAAAAATAACTGGAAGAAATCATTGTTCCTGATGGTGGGATTTTGTAACTTGTTTTTCAAAATACTTTAAAGGCAGAGAATTTCACTCGAATCTTTAAGCTGTCAGTGTCATTTTAACTCAAAATTTTCCAATCTTTCCGAAAAAAATACTTTTGAAACTGAAAAAACACGGAGTACATCCGAAAAGGGCCAAAACTTATTAAGTTATCAAAAAAATCAATATTGAATCAGTAATATCTTCTAAACGGTGCATCTTAGAAAAATGTTACCTAAGTACTTTTTGCTTGCAAACTTGATGTTCTTTCATAAAAATAGGGTGACAAACTTTTTTGACTTTTCTTAATAGCTTTTTTGAAAATTGTATTTTTTTTTTCATTGTAACCTATTTAGTTTTTCAGAACAACTCACTGTGCACTAGATAGCATTTTAAGTCAGCTATAACATAAGAATAATTAAAAAATTATTGACAGGTCACTTTTAAGGGAAAATCTATATTTTAGTTCAAAACACAAAAACCAAACTTTTTTTTACCGTGCATATTTTCTCCATATAGCACCAACAATTGTCTAAAATTTCGCCGAAGACACCAAACCAATCGGACAAACCGTTTCCGAGATACAATTTTTTGAAGATATCATGTGCATTTTTCATAGGCCCTTCTCATAAGTAAGGCTAGATTCAAAATGGCGAACCAAGTATGCAAAACGGCGTTTTTCTTCCCCAAAAACGTGTATGCAAGGTTTCATGCAAATCAAAAAATATGAAAATTACTCGTTGCTGAAATGATATGGAACCGCTCTACTGTCAACCGTGCTCGTGAAACTCACCGATAGATTTGGAAATACGGTTATTGCACGTGCGTTACTTGATAATGGTTCCCAAATATGTATGATTACGGAGAATCTGTCACAAAGGTTAAATTTCAAGCGTTTTAAAGAGAACCTGCCGGTGAATAGGGTCGGTGGTTCAACGTCGGTGTCCAAACAATCAGTGTTAGCGCGAATCTTGTCACGCTACTCATCTTTCGAAACCGCAGAAATTAACTTGTACGTACTACCTCGAATTACGTTAAACCTGCCGCAGAAGAACATTGACATCACACAGAGAACAGACATTGATGTCCATGTACCTCTTCTTGAAAAACGTGTGTAAAAGTTAATATTGGCAGCCGGTATAAAAAGCAAGTGTAGAGAAAAACAAACAAAACTTTTTAGGTTATGTGCTAGGCTTTGTATTGATAAACATTGGCATGAAAGTTTTCGCACAACTGCAGCGCCGCCTACCAGGAGCATAACGACATACATTTGAAATGTCGGTTTAAAGTTTTACACAAGTAGCAGATCGAAGATGAACGTCTGTTCTCTGTGGACATCAGTACGTGGAAGTTACCTGCCGATATCCGTCTTGCTGATCCGGAATTCCACGAATCTAGTACTGTGAATGTGATTTTGGGAGTTTCAGTCTTCTACGAGATGCTGTTGAGCGAACGAGTGAAACTTTCGAATGCTGGTCCGCTGCTGTGTAATACAGAGGTCGGCTGGATAGTTGCTGGAGAAATTATTGATAATCCTGTCAGCATGTTCAGCGCGCTCACCGTTTCGGTTACTACCGAAGAGATCCACGAACAGCTCGCACATTTCTGGGAATTGGAATCGTGCCGAACGAAGAGCTGTCTCTCAATCGAAGAATCGACGTGTGAAGCTATCTTCGAACAGACTACAACAAGGGATGCTGACGGCAAGTATCGGGTGAGTCTGCCCAAGAAGGAATATATGTTGGAGCGATTGGGAGAATCGAAGACGATTGCGACCAAGCGGTTCATGGCACTGGAACGTCGTTTAAATGCGAATCTGGAGATGAAGGATCTCTACACAGCATTTATTCACGAGTACTTGCTGATGGGCCACATGAGCGAAGTCCATGATGATGAGGAAGAACCATGATACAGCTACTATTTGCCCCATCATGCCGTTATGAAACCGGATAGTACCACGACGAAGCTCAGGGTAGTATTCGACGCTTCGTGTGCAACAGGTTCAGAAGTTTCCCTGAATGACATACTTATGGTGGGACCGGTGGTCCAAGATGATCTGCTGTCCATTCTCAATCTCTTTCGACTCCACAAGTATGCGATTGTCGGAGACGTGAAAAAAATGTATCGCATGATCAACGTAGTCGAACAGGATCAACCACTGCAGAGAATCCTTTGGCGAGAGTCTGATGATCAACCATTTCGAACGTATCAATTGACAACCGTTACTTACGGCACATCGTCGGCGCCATACTTGGCCACCAGGAGTTTAAAAAGGTGCGCAGAGGAAGGAGAAAAGTCATCTCCACCAGCAGCAGCTGTGATCAAACACAACTTCTATGTCGACGACATGCTAGCTGGTGCAAAATCAGTTGAAGACGGACAAAAACTGTGCAAGGATGTTCTATCACTTCTCAGCTCTGCCGGTTTCAATCTCCGAAAGTGGCAATCAAATCAGCCAGCGATCCTGAAAGGTGTTCCCAGTTACTTGCGTGACAAACGAGAGTTTCTAGATATCGATTCGTCACCAACCGTCAAAACACTTGGCCTAACTTGGGAGCCTTCGACGGATAACTTCTGGTTTAAGATGCCCCACTGGAAGCTTTCATTGCCAATTACGCAGCGTATCGTACTATCAGATTCCGCACGCTTATTCGATCCTTATGGAAGTTAACACCAGATTCCCCTATTCATCAATATACCACACCGAATGTCCGTACACCTGCGATACGCTGACGCTGCACCACATGGCCATCACCCCATGAGGACTTCGACCTGTTGCCAACACATAGCTGTCGCTGCTTAGTTAGCATTTTTTGTAATTATTAATTGAAATATAATTTACACTCCACTTCTGTTTCGACTGTCAACGAGTTCGCGTTCTATTCTAAAAACCCGAAACGGCCCTTCCGGTCATAACTGGCGCCCGAAGTCGGGACCCTTTTTTTCCAGTAATTGAATAAGTGTTTAACCACGAAGCCGCTTTGAGCCACCGCAACGGTACTCCATCGACCGGATCTACATCTAATCGCTGTTTAACGGACGACTTGCGTCTTTGGAGCACGGCGACTGAGCGCACTGGAAAAAGAAACCCGCTACCCGTATTTGTGACTAAAGAAGTCTAATCGCTGTCACCGAAAAGGAAATGAAAACCTTGCTTCTGCTACTGTGAGTATAATCGTAACACAGAAAGAAAATAGCTTAAGTTTAAAACGACCCAAACCCAAATCGAAAATTAATTAGAAACCCGCGAGTGAAGTGAAGTGAATTTAAGTGAAGTGAAGTGAAACCCGTATACTCTTTTTGCCAAAAAAAAATGACAACCCCACCTATTTCTAACCCAATTCTACAACCTGCCCGTTTGGTAGCTAGAAACCCCCCCTGGCCGGAAATTTGCCCCAGTCAGCACAGAGGTTCGCGATTGACGCCTCAGTTAGCTTTCTAGACAGAGGAAAAATCCCAAGTATAATTATAGATCTACCAGACTTTAACGGAAACGCGAGAGACTTATCCGCTTGGATTCTCGACGTCGAAGACTGTCTGGAACTTTTTAATGATTTTAGAGACAGCTACGAATATCATCTCGTACTGAAAACCGTCAGAAGAAAAATTAAAAATGAAGCCAACGACATACTTATCTCTAACAATACGCCCAACGATTGGAACGAGATTAAAGAAGTTTTGCGTTTATATTACGCCGACAAACGCGACCTCATGACCCTCGACAACCAGTTGAAGGTTATGGTAAGATGGCAACAAGAAACCATCGAAACATACTACAGTAGAGTGCGAGAAATGATTACACTGATCAGCTCAGCTATCTCTACAGATGAAACATGGAAAGGGCATGAAGCAGCTTTAGTTGAACTTTACAATATGATGACCCTCGATACGTTCATCCGTGGATTGGGTGAACCTCTATCATTGTTCTGCAAAAATTACAAGCCTAAATCGCTTGCGTCTGCATATCATTACTGTGTCGAGTTTTTAAATCTAAACGCCCGCAGTGCACCTTTTAAATCCTACTCCTTAGCACCAGTCCCAGCCCCTCGTGGTAACATACCAGCACCGCCACTAAGACCGCTTCCCACAAATAGACATTCTCAACAAGCACCTCCACCCCCACCTAGAAACAACTATCAACCTCCTCCAATACATTTTAGACAACCCTATCCCGTCCAGACTATAGTCACTAGATTCATAGTCTGGCGGATACAACAACGGGAGCCAATTGGAACTGTCAGTTGGCGGAGCCAATCGAGCATATCTCGAGTAATTAATGTTAAGGGCCTAAAAGCCATTTGTAAACAATGACTTTAAATATCGATTTGTCTTGAATCTTAAATCACTCTCGTGAAATGAACGCAGCATTTGGTAGAAGAATGATAGTTCTACCATGTGGAGTAGCAGGATATAGTGGGATTCTCGTAATTTGTGAGAAATCAACGTTGTTTACAAATGGCTTTTAGGCGCTTAACATGAATTACTCGAGATATGCTCGATTGGCTCCGCTAACTGACAGTTCAAATTGGCTCCCGTTGTTGTATTCGCCAGACTATGAATCTAGTGACTATAGTCCAGACGCATCACCAACCTCATTCCTACACTCAGAATAAACAATACTATGCGTCCCAAAATCAATACCAATTCCCATTCCGAACACAGCCTCAGAATGCACCAAATTTTTTGGCCCCAAATAGAACTTTTTACCAACAGCAACCAAAACCAGAACCTACGGATGTAGACAGATCCATTCATTCACGTATGTTGAATTATGGAAACAGACCCAATTTTAAAACAGCAAGACAGACATCTGAGTCTATGCAAGCTAATAATCCACCAACAAAACGAGTCGCGCATCAACTCGAAGACATTCCAAATATAGAATACGACGATTCTTATGATCTTAGTTTTGACCCTTACGCAGAAGAATCCGAATTAATTGAACCAAAAGAACTACCGGAGCCTCAAGAAGAACCAAACGAAAGCAACGTTAATTTTTTAGAGAACGAACTGGAATGGGTGAGCAAATGGTTCGATTAAAAGCCAAAGTCTCTCCCCTTCCATACATTAAAATCCCCACGACAAGAGGTGAATTAAAAATGCTCATTGACTGCGGCGCAAATGTAAATCTTATTTCGAAAAAGTGCCCTCAACTCCGGTAAGCACATTTTTAAAATCCCAGATGAACCTGTTAAGGGAGTAACCGGTAGAGGTGTTATTTCCGAAATGGTGCATCTATTATTATTTGAGCCTGTGAGAAACGAACCTTCTGAATTTTTGGTCTTCGATTTTCACACCTTCTTTGACGGATTGATAGGAACAGAATTTATATTTGGAAAATATTTCAATCTGATATCCAATTCATCTACTCTTCAAGTTTTCGGCAATGATACAACTCTCAACATCCCTTTACATTTTTATTTCCCTTCTCCTCACCCCCGTAGAATAAATCAAGTCTACATAGCTCCTATCATAAGAACCTCTCACCTTTCTGAGGAAGAAAAAAATGCACTCCTTCCAGTTTTAGATTCAATTAAACAAGTTTTTCACAACCCGGACAACCGATTATCATGTACAACTAATGTGGAGTGTCATACATGTCCGTACAGAAGACGACATTCCAATATACCAAAAATCTTACCCTTATCCTGTCGCGTATAAGGAAGAAGTAAACGCACAAATTTCAAAATTATTAGAAGACGGAATTATTCGACCATCCAGATCCCCTTGGAACTCACCAGTTTGGATTGTTCCAAAGAAGATGGATGCGTCAGGTAATAAGAAATTTAAGATCGTAATAGACTACAGAAAGTTAAACCAAAAAACAATATCTGACAAATACCCGATGCCAGAAATCTCAAACATTCTCGATCAACTCGGTGGAAACCGATACTTCACAACTTTGGATTTAGCCTCTGGGTTTCATCAAATAAGAATGAATCCCAGAGACATCGAAAAAACAGCATTTTCTGTAAACCATGGTAAATACGAGTTTGTTCGTATGCCTTTTGGTTTAAAAAACGCCCCAGCGATTTTCCAAAGAGCAATGGACGACGTATTGCGTGATCACATAGGGAAAATCTGTTATGTGTACATGGACGATGTCGTTTTTGGAAAAACATTGGAATAGGCTATGAAAAATTTACAAACAATTTTAGGAACATTACAAGAAGCAAATTTGAAAGTTCAGCCCGATAAATCAGAATTCTTGAAAAAATCCGTTGAATTTTTGGGATACGTAATTACCGAACAGGGAATAAAACCCAACTCGACAAAAATCGAAACTATAGAAAAATGGCCAGAACCGAAAACGATCAAGGAATTGAGAGGATTTTTAGGATTAATTGGATATTACCGAAGATTTGTAAAAGATTTTGCAAAGATAGCAAAACCTCTTACAAACCTTTTCATAGGGGAGAAAGACCCTTCGTCAAACAAAAAAATTACCTTTGGAGATAAGGAGAAAGAAGCTTTCGACAAACTTAAAACTATTATCACCTCTAGTGACATTTTAACATACCCAAATTTCAACAAACCATTTTTAATAACAACAGACGCATCGAACTACGCCATAGGAGCAGTTCTTAGTCAAGGTGAAATGGGAAAAGATAAACCAATTCACTTTGCTTCTCGAACTCTAAACAAAGCCGAAGAAAACTTCTCAGCCACAGAGAAAGAAATGCTTGCAATCTACTGGGCTTTGAAAGTTTTTAGGAACTATGTCTACGGGCAAAAATTTATAGTCATAACAGATCATCAACCAATCACTTTCTCTTTATCATCAAAGAATACAAACGCTAAATTGAAACGTTGGAAGTCGTTTTTGGAGGAACACGACTACCAGATAATATACAAACCTGGACGGACAAATGTTGTAGCGGATGCTTTGAGTCGAGTACAAATCAATTCACTCACTCCAACACAACATTCGGCCGACGACGATGATAGCAATTACATAATTTCGACTTTAGCCCCACTTAATGCATTTCGACTTCAGATTATCCTTGAACAGACAAACACGAATCCTGATACGACAGTGACGACACCTTTTCCCGGTTTTAAAAGAATTCTTATAAAACGAACCCAATTTACAGAGCAAATCCTAACTGCCATTATGAAAGAGTTCTTTGTTCCTAGTAAACTTATTGGATTACACACCACTGAAATTATTCTCGGACAGCTTCAAGAAGTTTATAAAAAATATTTTAGTAGAGCAAATTTACTGAAAATTCGATTTACACAAAATTTATTAATTGACGTTATTGACCCAAACGAGCAGCAGAAATTAATCGAAAAAACTCACGAAAGAGCTCATCGAGGCATCGATGAAAACAAAAATCAAATTTTGCGGAAATATTACTCCAAATCTCTCTGCTAGGATAAAGGACCTCATACGCACCTGTGACACTTGTAACACGACAAAATACGACAGACATCCCTTGAAAATCCTTATCCAAGAAACCCCGATTCCAAATCACCCATACGATATCATTCACATTGATAGATAGATAATAATTACTTTTTGTCCAGCATAGACAAATTTTCAAAATTTGGAAGAATGATACCTATAAAATCACGACATACAGTTCACATTCGCCGAGCATTCGAGGATACCATAACATCCAATATTATTCCTTCAGCTGTGGTAACGGACAACGAAAAAGCGTTTTTATCACCAGAAATTAGAGGCATAATGTTGGATCTCAATATCCGAGCGTATGTGACGCCCAGCAATAAATCTGAAGTGAATGGACAAGCTGAACGATTCCATTCAACAATTACTGAATTATATCGTATTCAAAAATCCTTAAACCCAACCTACTCTTGTTCAAGATTAATGACCATTTCCGTAAGCAAATATAATGATACAATTCACTCAACCACAGGAAAAACACCCAAAGAGATTCTTTTTGGCAAAACAAATAACCCCGTCTCTGTTGAAGAGTTAGACGAGATTAGAAATAAAAGATATGACGAAGTTATAGTGCAATTAAAAGAAAAACAAGATAAATTGTTAGAAACACACAACAGAAATAGACAACCACCGCCAGAATTGGAAACGGGACAAGAGATTTTTGTAAAAGATAAAGTATTTAAAGGCAAACACAAACCAATTTTCAAAAAACATTTTGTTCAAACTAATAACAGAGTAACAGTGAGAAACGAGAAAAACAAAAATGTACACAAATCAAATATAAAGAATTCCAACATACGAAACCAAAATTAGTATAGCTTCAAATCCCTCACCCATCCTCTAACATTTTCTTCTTATTACAGCATACCACCCATCCTGTCATCCCTCCAAATCCACAACCTTGATAAAAATCCTATTGCAATTGTAAAGCTTAGAGACGGAAGAATATTAGAAGGGTATTCAAAAATTATACACACTGTTAACGTCACATCTATTCAAAAAACTGTACCATATCTCGAAGAAATTGTAGTTGAAAACAATAGTTCAAACCCTATACTAACACACAGAATTGAAACTTAAAAAATAATCTAGCACAGGTGAAACCTAAAAAGTAATAGAGTCAGAAGATGGGATGCTCTAGGCAGAGCATGGAAATGGATGGCTGGATCTCCTGATTCAGATCTCAAGGCTATTAATAGCTCAATAAATTATCTTGTAGTCAATAATAACGACCAAGTAGAGATAAATGAAATATTAGAAATGAGTCCTAGAGGGTTTGAGCTGTTAAGTGGAATACTTGTAACTATAAGTTAGAAGAAAAATTAGTAATTTCCATTTAATTCCAACTACCTTTGCTTATCTTCGACAGATACGCGTATTTCGTCTACAATGTGCAGACTTCTTCAGTGTCTCGTACTAATAACTCGACTAGTCGAATATATATATATATACTACTTCAACCCGGCAAATACTACTTCAAAAGCAAGTCAAACCTGTACTTCCTAACAACACCTTGCGCGAAATTAGCAAATTGGACTATCTGTAAAACATCTGAATTAAAAGACGTGTCTAACGATGGATGCATCAGCAACGTCATAATGGGCTCCCCAAGCAACTGTTCATATGAAGCAATTTTCAACCATATTCCAGTCACAGAGATGGGAACAACTACCGTACTTTTGAACGACGTGAACGATACATTTAGCAACACCTGCGGAACCACCGACAGACATTTAAAAGGTTCATACCTCATCATTTATGAAAACTGTTCCATCTCATTCCAGAATTTTACTTTTACAAACGCAATAGTCCGTGTCATGGAACAACCGTTCTTTGCACCATCAACTGACCTGAACATATCCAGGATTCAGACAATTCAAACTGTTAGCATTAACAGACTACATCAACTTCACGTGGAAAACATCAAAAAATTAGGATACCTGCAAACTAAGGCTGATGTAACATCATGGACATTATGGGGAGGATTTTCATTCAGCACAACATCAATCATCCTTCTAGGCATCTACATCTTCATCAAATCACGCCAACAAAGAGCTTCAGTAAACATTAACACACCTTGCGAAAAACCACAGGCCATTCCGCTGCACTACATTTATCAACCACCGACACTTGCTGACACTTACAGTTCTACCAGTCGTTGAACCAGGAGGTTCAACATTTCAAAGGGAGAGTAGTTAACGCCAGATTCCCCTATTCATCAATATACCACACCAAACGTCAGTACACCTGCGATACGCTGACACTGCACCACATGGCCATCACCCCATGAGGACTTCGACCTGTTGCCAACACATAGCTGTCGCTGCTTAGTTAGCATTTTTTGTAATTATTAATTGAAATATAATTTACACTCCACTTCTGTTTCGACCGTCAACGAGTTCGCGTTCTATTTTAAAAACCCGAAACGGCCCTTCCGGTCATAACTTGGATTAGCAGGACCTGTGATCGTGCAGGCGAAAATGTTTCTCCAAGAACTCCGGAAACGGAAGTATTCTTGGGATGAACCGTTAAGCGCAGACCTACAATCACAATGGTTAGATTTCAGAACAAATTTGGATCGACTCGATGCAGTTTCCGTTCTCCGCTGGATTGCATTCGATGAAAATGTGATCTCATGCGAACTTCACGGATTCTGTGATGCCTCAGAAAAGGCGTACGGAGCAGCGGTCTACTTGCGATGTGTTACCCGGGACGGAAAGACTACGGTACGACTAGTGATGGCCAAATCCAAGGTGGCACCGTTGGAAGATTTAAGCAAGCGGAAGAAGAAACAGTCAATACCCAGATTGGAATTATCATCCGCCCTACTGTTGGCACATTTCTATGAAACTGTGACGCAGAGTATCCAGATTCCATCAAGATCCTTCTTCTGGACCGATTCGACAATCGTGAAGTGTTGGCTTTCATCTCATCCTTCTAGATGGCAAGCTTTTGTCTCCAACAGAGTGTCGGAGATTCAGCACATAACACGCGAGGGTGTGTGGAACCATGTACCAGGCGTCGAGAACCCCGCCGACATTATTTCTCGCGGCGTGACACCACTGCAACTTGCCGAATGTTCGGTGTGGTGGAATGGGCCCATGTGGCTTCAAGAGGATTCAAGTGCCTGGCCGTCAATGGAAAGAACGTCTGATCAGCATTTCGACTCAGTTACTTTGGAGGAAAAGCCGTTAGTTGCGGCAGCATTGCAGATTTTACCACCGAACGAAATCTTTTGTCGGTATTCGTCGCTTCTTAAACTGATTCGAACATCAGCTTGGATACTAACAAACCGAATCTTTAGGAAAACATGAGTACTCAGTGCAAAGGAACACGAAGAAGTCATGATATGTTTAGTAAAGTTAGCTCAGTTGGAGTGTTTTCCGTTTGACTTATCGGATTTAGCAGCAAAAACCCGCATTAATCCACCGATGGTGAGACTGAACCCTTCTTACATATCACCAGAATTCAAATGTGGGCAATATTGTACTGGATACATATTTTCATCAGAAATTCCAAGAAGATTCAGAGATATTCAATATGCCATACATTCAGTTTATAAAATGAACTATTTGTCAATCCTGAGTGTATTGTTCAGCGATATGATTAAAATATTACCATTAATAGTATTTAATGGCCTGTTTATGTTAGTTATATAAAAGGGGAAATTACATAAACATTAAAAATTTCATAAGATCAGTTCATAAAATGATTCAATAAGCTTAATAAGTACATTTTCGTTGAAAATTGGTTATCGTAAATGCAGACTAATTTTCGAATATACTCGTTGCAGTTCAAAACCAGACCACTCGAGCCAATCGATGCTGCTCTAATTCTATACAGTCGCATAGTGTGGCTAGTCCGCTGTATGTGCTATACAACGCAACAGATGCGACACAATAGAATGCAAGCGGCATCGATTGGTGTGATTGGTCTTGTTCGGTTTTGCACTGCAACGAGTATATTTTCATCTCACAATTATGTGCTCTCAGGTATTGTTTTGGTCATACCTCCATGAAGAATTATCCAAAACCGAAATGTCCGGATGAAAAAAAAATCAATAACGTTCTATGGAAATGTTGTAGCTTCCATTTGCCGTCAACAGAACTGAAATCAGTTCACAGATGGCTGAGAAACCGATGTGACATTATTTGTAACGTACACACACACACACACACACACACACACACACACACACACACACACACACACACACACACATACATACACACATACATGTGCTCAGTTCGTCGAGCTGAGGTGAATGGTATATGACACTCGGCCCTGTGGGCCTCGGATAAAAAGTCAAGTTTTCAAGCGATCTTAATACCCTTCTATTGATGTAAGAAGGGTAAAAAAGAAGTGAAACCAGGGTCCAGATTATACTCGAAGGATCCTGAGCTGCTAGATGGAGTGATTCGTGCAGGCGGAAGACTTTGCAATGCTCCAGTGTCGTTTAATAGAAAACATCCGATGGTTTTGGATAGTAACCATCCATTGACGAAGCTCGTCATGGTTGACTATCACCATAGACTTCTCCAAGCAGAACCTCAACTGATGCTTTCGAGCATGAAGGAGAGATTCTGGCCATTGTCGAGAGCCAGACGAGAGCTCGTCCGAAAGTTAACGAACAACTAATGGGCCAACTGCCAAAGGAGCGTGTCACTCCTGCTTCTGCATTTCTTCGTGTTGGAATTGACTACTGTGGTCCTTTTCACATCCGACAAGCATCACGCAAAGCAGCACCGATAAAATGTTATCTGTGCATATTCGTCTGTCTAGTAGTCAAGGCAGTTCACATAGAGATGGTGGCAGATCTCACTACGGCTGCATTCTCGGCTGCTCTAAGGAGATTCGTTGCACGGCGTGGAAAACCTGAGGTCATTTTCTGTGACAATGCTACCAATTTTGTCGGAGCACGAAGAGAAATCAACGAATTACATCAACTATTCCGGGCGCAACAGTTCCGCAATGCAGTAGTCACCGAGACAGCAACAGAGTCAATTGATTTTAAGTTCATTCCTGCTAGGTCACCGAGCTTTGGTGGACTATGGGAAGCAGCTGTTAAATCTCTGAAAGGCCACATGAGGAGAGTCATCGGCAACACTGTACTTCGTTCAGATGAGATGCTCACTGTTGTTACCCAGATTGAGGCCTGTCTCAACTCCAGGCCGATCAACTCCTGGACATTTTCTGGTTCAACGTCCGCTTACTGCGAATGCGGAGCCCGGTCTTGCTGAAATTTCGGAAAACCGATTGAGCAGATGACAACGAGTGCAACAATTCAGTCAGGTGATATGGAAGCGTTGGTCAACTGAGTACTTATCAGATCTTCACAACAGGAATAAATGGACAAGGAGAAGGGACAATCTTCATATCGGAACGATGGTACTAGTTAAGGAGGATAAACTTCCTCCACTGCAGGCCACTGGGACGCGTGACGGAGATTCACCCTGAAGCTGATAGCATCATAAGAGTGGTAACAGTTCGGACGCAGTATGGAACGTTTCGCCGAGGTATCCAGAAGATTTGTATTCTCCCCATTCAGGATGATCTACCGCACGAAGAAGAACCTCAATAGATCATCTAGCATCAAAATTCAAAATAAGTATTTCAGCCCCCATTTGGGGCAGTATAGGCAGCTGACGACAAATTCTGGTCGTGGATGCCTGGGGGCTACCCTCAAGTTATGTTACTCCATTTGAGTGTTCTGTTCGAACCTACTGCTTTGTTTCTTTGTCATCAGAGATGTGAGACCCACTAGCCATTTGTACATCCTAGCTCAATGGAGAAGACTCATCGATCACGAGATGTCGTCTCAACGTCAATAATTGTCAGCTGGACGATGTTCCTATCGTCATTGAATCCAATCATCCTATCATCAGCAGCAAGTGGCTGCCCGTCAGTTGAGTATTTATCGCCCCCATGGGGCAAACTTTGGCACTTAATGGATCTTCATCCGTTTTATCGCCAGGGGGCCGAACCATGAGTTACGTTTCGTCTCTGTAACCCATGTACTGGATTACAGCCGTGTTTATCTTTCGCAGGATTGGAACACTTGACCATCGAGCTGCAGTCTCCGTGTCGGACCTCAACTCAACGAACGTGATATAATGTGAACGTCGTCATCAGGAAATCCCTTGAGTTCGAGCAGCCATTCGTTTCAACCAGTTTCGGAAGCCAAGGTTGTCTGCAGAAGATAGCGCAGCAGAAGTGATCCTCGCTAGGAGAGGAATATGTTATCTTGCCGTTTATTATTAATAATCGTTCTTGCCATTTGTGACTAATTAGAACAAAATGTTAGCATTTTTTCTGTCGTGAACCCACTATTGTTCATTGTTGTAAGGTTATTATTAAGTTTGTGTTGAGTGAACTCAAGGCCGCCCGTATGTAAGGTATAATTAGATAATCCGATATAGAACTCACCATACGATTATATTTCAATGCCACTCAGATTACCAAAGCGTCGATCTCTCTGCTCTTCTATCGTAAACTAAAGGTTCGATCCACTGATAGCAGCCACTGAGAGAGATTGTGGTGGTAGATCTTCGGCAGCAGATTGATCTGCCTAATATGGCACATAGATAGATAACGATAAGTCAGTTATCTCCCGCACTCCGGTTGTATCGGTCGGTCAAAAATATATACAGTCCGCTCCTAACATTGAATTCGATGTCCCTATTAACAGTAAAATACATAAAGTTTTGAAATGAGTCCGAAATAGAAATTATTAATTCGCGAGTGATCTGTAGGTGGCCACCGGCCAGTGCATTTAAATTAACGCTTAAACAGATTATCTATACAGAAATAAATTCACATTAGTCACCGACCATAAGCCATTAACCTTCATAACAACATCAGATAAAAATCCAAAAATTCTTAAATGGAGGTTGGACCTCGAAAACTATGATTATGACGTGAAATATAAGGAAGGGAAGGCAAATGTGGTGGCTGATGCACTCAGCAGACGCCCAGATGAGGTAAATTTATTCGAAACCAATAACGATAGTTACGTAGATCCCTCAATTTTAGATACAAATCAGAGTGTAGGCGTACCGACGTTACAAAACGCTCCTACCGAGGATGATGCACCTGCCGACAACGACACAACACATTCTGGAGAAGATTCTAATGACTTTTATATTCATTTTGTAGACAAACCAGTAAATTATTATAAAAATCAGCTAATATTTCGAACATCAGGATTAATCCCAATCATCCAGGAGACATTATTCGGAAACCACAGGAGGATAATTGTAGCTCAACCAAGCTTCACAATTCAGGAAATAACCAACATTTTGAAGCAATATCATAATGGTAAGCAAACGGCTATTCTAGCGCCCGAACCAATCATGCTCCTAATTCAAGAATCATTTAAACAACATTTTGATGGAAAAGGTCACTTTGTTTTTACAAGTATGCTAGTCGAAGACGTACAAAATGAAGAAAGACAGAGCCAACTTATCTTTAATGAACATGAAAGAGCCCACCGCGCAATTTCAGAAGTCGAGTCTCAACTTAACCGCTCATTTTACTTTCAAAAAATGCATAAACTAATTAATATGTACACAAATTCTTGCAACATCTACAATAAACACAAGCACGAACGCAAACCGTACAACATAAAAATTTCACCCCGACCAATTACAGAAAAACCCATGGAACGTATTCACATGGATATTTTTATAATAGACTCATGCAACTTCCTTTCACTCATCGACTCATTTACTAAACACTTACAACTGTTCTATATGAAAACAAAAAACTTAGTCGATGTACGAAAAGCGTTAACCAAATATTTTGTATCATTCGGGATTCCAAAATTAATCGTAACAGATAATGAGACTACCTTTCAGTCCATCCAATTTAGAAATTTCGTAAACCAAAACAGGAGCATCTTTAGCATATGCATCTTTTTCTGAATCAAATGGCCAAGTAGAAAGGGCACATTCAACCATTATCAAAATATTCAATAGCAACAAACATAAATTCGAGCATTTAGGAACCAAATCAATGATTAAATTATCTGTAGCATTATACAATAATTCGGTCCACTCGAGTACACCATTCACACCAAATGAACTACTATTCAACAATAATAACAATAGTAACCCTGTTGACATTGTAGAAAAGGCAAATAAATTGTTTACAGAAGCCAAAATTAATATGTATAAAGCCCAAAATAAACAAAAGAAACAAAACTTAGGAAAGGATGACCCACCTTTGATCGAAGAAGACCAAAGAGTATTTGTCATTCCCAACATTAGATCGAAAAGAGAGCCAAGAGCCATTGAAACAAAAATACTCAATGAAACTCACAAAACTTTCCTAAATGAGCTAAATATCAAAAGAAACAAAAGCAAAATTAAAAGGCTAAAGAAATCATCTTAATTACAGAACCACGGAATGTGCCTAAACAAACAATTAATCCTGTTTACCTTGATATTTGGACTATCGCTTGCATCCCAGATGGAGATAAGGAACCTCCACCAAAATCGAGTATTATTAATACAATACAAAGATTGCAAGATTCAAACAGGACTCATAAAAATAGCTCACCCCATTAATATTACTAAACTTGAAACTAACGTCAATCTAATTAACAAAATACCTAGGAAATTAGACAATAGTTTACCAATTTCACGGCTGAACAGAAAAGGAAACGACGCTGGGACACACTGGGCTCCACTTGGAAGTGGCTGGCTGGAAACCCCGGCGCAGACGACCTCCGCATCATAAACAAAACAATGAACGAACTCATCCAGGAAAACAACCACCAAATTCATATAAACCAGATGATCGCAAACAGAATCGAAGATATCAGTAACACCGTCAACCAACTCATTGCTCAACAGAACTTGGAGAACAAGATCTTAATTGAGGAATATGAAGCCATGAAACTATTACTATACATGGATACCCTCAACAGCATCATTACAGAAATTCAGGACGCAATTCTTAGAACGCGCATAGCGCTACCTAACAATAAACTACTCACTTTAAAGGAAATTCTACACATCGAGGCATTACCACACGAACAAGGAATCAAGACACATTATCCAGTACAAGCATTGGACTATGCAAACCCAAATATCGCAACACAAAAAGATTTACTGCTATACATATTAGAGATACCAGAACTTTTTACTTCTGTATCCAAATTTTTCCGCTAATCGTCAAAGACACCTTTATTACTAACATACCGAGGTTCATTGTTAAGTCACAGGATACCATCTTCACAACTTCACACCCAGAGGATTATATCCAATGGACTAAGTACGTACAATTATTGGAGGATAACTGTACTAACTCAATTATGATGGGAACCGAAAGTCATTGCAGTGCAATGCAAGAATACAACACAATAACAAGATTAATTTCGGATAACGGAATCCTCATCAGTAATGCATAAAATCTAGGCATCCATTCAAGCTGTGGGCCACACAACAGGACTCTTTCTGGAAATTACTTACTGAAATTTTATAATTGTAGCATAACAATAAATGACCAGGTGTTCACATCACAGGAAGTAACCGGCAATATCAAGGAACTACAAGGTGCATTCCCCAGCTTGACAATCAACCGGACCATAGTCAAACACCACGATATCCCCACACTAAGTAACATAAGCAAGGAGAACAGACACCAATTGGAATTCATCAACCTCAAACATGTATCTGGATTTTCAGCATGCTAGGAGGGCTGTCAATTCCAACAATCGCCATCTCATTAGCAATCATCTATGTGAATTTTCGGAAACGAAAAGTCACCTTCAGAATTCATCAAGTAAAACCAAAAAACCCGGAAGAAAAAATCAGCTAACACCACCTCAGCCAATAAGGACGAGGACGTCCTTTCTTCATCCCCCGAAGGAGTTACGGAACATCAAACTACGGATTCAGCATAATGTTGCGTGGCCACGAGTTGACCACGCAATTATACCGGATAGCAACAACACCGATCGACCGAACGAGGTTCATCGAGCATTAGCACATCAGCGGATTCAGCGTTATGCATAGTAAGCAGAAGTAGGGCATAAGTAAGACCACTGACGAAATAATTATTCAGTTCAGTTCTAGCATTAAGAAGTGAAACATTGTAACCAGTGAAAAGAGTTTGATAATAAATGTTTTTGACGTAGACTACGTCTTACGGTAAGGGTAGGGTGTCAAATGAAAATCTAAAATATTGCGACCGTCACGAAAAACCGTACGTTTTGTATGCGAATAACTCAAACAATCCACGATAGATTTACATGAGTTTTTCCTCAATCAGTCGGAAATTTTACCGCGTCTCAATTCAATTGTCAAACATTATTCTCAAACAATAGTAAACTATTGAAAATAACGCAAATATAAGGTGATGTCTTATAATGTCATTTTGCAGAGTAAATTTACCAAATTTCCTATCACAGATTTCAAATCGAAGCATGGAACGTCTTGCATCAACTTCTTCTTCTTTGTATTAGAGAGGGACTTTAACCAATCATGTAATTCGTCTCTCCATGAGCCGTACATGCATAAAACGCACGCTTAGGAAAATTTTACCTCATGAAGTTGAATTCGTTTGGCAGCATTGAAGCTGTGCGGAGCTGGTCGCTGGTAGCTGGTAGTTGGTCGCAGCTGATTCATTTATCCGGCAGCAGAGCTGGTCGCAGAGGCAGCTGATGGTCGCGTAGCAGATGGTGACCGCGTAGCAGCTGGTGGTGGTAAGTGCGAAGGCTCTCCCAAACAGCGATCGTCGCGATGAGGTAAAATGGCGGATTATGGGAGCGCACAATCGCGTCGGTTTGTGCAATCCGCCATCTTACCTCATCGTGGCGATTGTTTCGCCGCGACTTTGAAAACGCTGCTGTTTGGGGGAAAGCGAGCAGCAGTTAATCTGTCGTTTTGAGGACAATAAATTAAAATAGCAGAGTTGTTTATTAAAGAACTAATCTTAAATTTAGTTCGGTGCTCGATGGAGGACGAGCCGTCGGTAAAAATTTTACCCAGCTGGTTGGCGCAATCCATAAATTGATAATCTGTCCTTTTGAGGACAACCAATTTAATTAAAAGAGTTGTTTTTACAAGAATTAAACTTTTATTTCGTTTGGTTTGTGCACCTAATATGGAACCGATTCGTTTACGCAACTGCAAAAACGCCTCCATGGAGGGCGAGCCGTCAGGTAAATTTTACCCAGCTGGTTGGCGCAACCCACTAATAAATAATCTGTCCTTTTGAGGACAACCAATCCAGTTCAGATAGTTGTTTATATAAGAATTAAATTAATATTTCGTTCGGTTTGTGCGCCATTTTATCTAGTGCCGATTTGTTCGTCACGACTGCAAAAACGCTACTGTGAGCCTCCATGGAAGGCGAGAAGGACAATTCTCCGTCGGTGAAAAAATGTTCCTAGCTGGCTGGCCTAACCCGCGATGAATCAATAAATCAATTCAATTTCTAATTTAAGAGAGTTATTTGAATGAGTGTTTATCTTACATTTCGGTCGATTGGCAGTCATATTGGATTTTGCCAAGTCGTTACTAGGCAACAGTGTGCTATGCAGCGGATCCATAAAATCAGGGAAAATAAATCAAAGCCTGCCGGTGCTTTCACTTATTTTCACAGAAAAATTCTACCAGATAAAAATCCATCTTTGCTGCTTTTGATTTAATATTCTCAGCTTGAGAGTTTGTTTGATTGGGATTTTCGTTTCAAATTGTCGATTGGCAGCCAGTGGTATTAGCAAAACTTGTTTTCTATAGTCACTAGATTCATAGTCTGGCGGATACAACAACGGGGGCCAATTTGAACTGTCAGCTGGCGGAGCCAATCGAGCATATCTCGAGAAATTCATGTTAAGCGCCTAAAAGCCATTTGTAAACAACGTTGATTTCTCACAAATTAAGAGAATCCCACTATATCCTGCTACTCCATATGGTAGAACTAACATTCTTCAACCACATGCTGCTTTCATTCCACGAGAGTGATTTAAGATTCAAGAGAAATCGATATTTAAAGTCATTGTTAACAAATGGCTTTTAGGCCTTTAACATGAATTACTCGAGATATGCTCGATTGGCTCCGCCAACTGACAGTTCAAATTGGCTCCCGTCATTGTATCCGCCAGACTATGAATCTAGTGACTATATTGTTTTCCCTTCGTCGCATACCTTAAACCACAAAAATTCCCATTTTCGATGTCGAACATGATATTCCGAACCAACATTATCTGTAAATTCCAATTAGTAGTGTGTAATAAACAGTTGTTCTGTTGTGTTAACGATTCGCGTTGGATAGAGTCCTACCTCTGGGAAGAAAAACTTTTTGAGAAACATAGTGAAAGTGAGAATGCCTAACCGATTTGATCCAGAACGCTTGCGCAGATTCAGGAAGCGCATAAAGAGCGAACATACGGAAAATCCTCTGAAACGACCATGCACCGATGCCGACCGAGCTCGTAGTTATCGGGCGAAATTGAAAGCAGCAAGAGGTAATGCGTTGCCAACAACTAGTTGAGACGCCGGAGAAGGTCCTTCAACTCGAGGTGGGAAATTGATATTTATTAAATTTAAAGCAATTTGACAAAGTGCATGTCATCATAGCAATTGAATATCTTTCTATATTATCGCTCCCTGTCTTAATAAATTTCAACATAATAATAATTGCATTCTGGTGATGATATGCGCAACGTGCTTTTACATCATACGAAACTACCCATGATATCGATACATATAATGCGCTGAACATATTTTAATGCGTAATTATTTCTTCAGGTGTTTATTTTATATTCATAAGAATTTATTATATATTAACCAACCTTTTCTCCCATACTCATTGCAAAAAAGTTGGGACGCTGGAGAACGTCCTTCAATTCGAGGTAGGAAATTGGTATCTATTAAATTAAAATCAACTTGACAAAGTGCATGTCCCTGTATTAATAAATTCCAACATAGTATTAATTGTATTCTAGTGATGACATGCGCAGCATGCTTTTACTCCATATGAACCTACAAATGATATCGATACAACTAAAGCGCTGAACATGTTTTAATGCGTGATTATTTTCTAAGGTGTTTATTTTATATCTATAAGAATTTATCATATATTAACCAACCTTTTCTCCCATACCCATTGCAAAGGATAATGATGTTTTATAAAACTCACTCTCTTTCTTCTGCGAGATCTAATATATTTATATATATTTCGATTTCCTTAACGTTTAAGCCATAATGGATTCACTAATTTATCTGGTATTCACATAGAAACAAGAAAAATAATTTCAGTCAAGTCAAGTCGATGGATATGGATATCATTGAGGATTCTTGTTCGAACGAATTTCAGTAAAGTTTATTTATTTCATCGCTCCGGGCACAGCCACGTTGCTCTTTTCGATTTCCATGTCACCAGGTATGATTTAGAATTAGATTTGTTTGTTTGTTTGTTTGTTTGTTTGATATATTGTTCAACATTTTATATATGTTTTTGCCAGGTCTCACAATGAAACAGATTAAATATATTATTGCACGCAACCTGGTGAAATATATCAGAAAAGGTATGCCAGTTATTGTGACTGGCAATTTTAACATCATTGTTCCAAAGTCAGAGAAACTTCCCTTCATTGATTTCATGAAGAAGTACCTTTATCTCGACTTGGCTTTGAACTGTGATCAAACAACTAGTCGTGATGAAGATTCTGCCGCTTTAACCTTCGTTCGTGACCTCCGTTTGCAATGCCAGCAATATAATGCATTTTTCTTGATTTTCGACGAATAAACATTTAGTAATATCATGCGATTATGATTATAAGAGTGAACAAATCTATCATTAATTTAATAATTGTATACTCCCTAGCACATCCTCAACTATCTTCTAGGCCTTAAATATAGTCCATCGTAAAACGCAACCGTGGCTTTGTCATCATTTAAACCAAAAGACCCTTTTCAGGGCCACCAAAGAGTTATAAAGAGTGTACAAGAGAATTTTCCAACATACTGACTTCATAAAACCAAACGGCCCTTTTCAGGGCCACCAAATAATATCTCAAGAGCGTACAATAGAATTTTCTTACATACTGGCCTCAGGAGGCTGGTCCTATAAGAGCCGCACATGTCATATTGTGACTTAAACTGCACTTCTATCGGTAAGGGTAAGCGACCGGCACGAATAATTAAAACCCTTTTAACGCTAATAATAGCCACACAGAATTTCCTTGACATTATAATGCATCACTTGGTTTAACGTAGTCTACGTCAACCGCTCGTGTCTTGTACACAACCCCACTGATTTTTTTTATAAAGTTCTAAGCAAAGTCTCATGATTGTAGATTGCATTGATCGGAGAAATTGTGTTTTTTGGATTTCAAAATTGATTTTTTAACTTGACTAAATATGAGAAAAAATGTTCTTCACGCTAAAAAAATGTATTCTAATTTCAGTTCGGTTCACTCAAAATGACCCTAATGTGGAATAATTCAAAATATGAGTTAAGTTTACTCAGTCGTGGTTTACGCTACAACTCAAATTCGGCATGAGTGCTACT
Source organism: Aedes japonicus (assembly GCA_034211315.2). NCBI lineage: Eukaryota > Metazoa > Arthropoda > Insecta > Diptera > Culicidae > Aedes > Aedes japonicus. The sequence goes on from JASCZW010007326.1 coordinate 49,171, forward strand.
GCAATCCTTATGAGCACTCATGCTGAATTTGGACGCTAACGGACCATTGTGGTTCCAGTTATAGCGTAAACCATGGCTGAGTAAACCCTAGCAATGTTGGTCTCTGCTTTTAAACAATTTGAGGCTGATTTATAGTTCTTACATTTAATAGTGTCATAATTGGACCAGCCTCCCCTACTTTTGATGGGTACATTACTTCACAAATAAAACTAGATTTGTAAACATGGTTATCATGAACTTATTAGGAATAAGTTTGATAACTTCAATGAAATGATTCCCGCAGTTATTTTGAAGTGATGGGAAATGATGCTCATTCCATGGGTGTATGGGCAAAAAACTTGAAATTTTCAAAAAAATGTAACTCAAAAACGGCTCAATGAACATTTCTAATTTTTTGATATGTCATTAAAAAATGTTCAAATTTTCATTAAAAAAATATAAAAATAAATAGTCGTTGTGGTCCAACATTTCGAAAATCATAAAAAACTAATACTTTGACCATTTTAGCAAATTTGAATAAATTAATTATTTTAACCAATATTGTAAGTAAAAATAAGGAGTAATAAACTTTCTATTCATAAAAAACATTCAAAATCGATACAGTGATTCAGAAGTTATGATTTTGCAAAAATAAAAAAAATCGAAAAATGTCAATCTGATTACCCTAATAAAAAACTAAAAAAAACGGGTCTAATTATTTTCGATGATGAACATACAAGCGATTTTGAGCAAAATCTGACAACTTTTTTTTTCAACTCGATTCTTTTCCCGTGGAATCGCTGCTTAGCTAACCTAGCATCATAGTGGTAACTCTTTAGGCGGCAGGGGAACTATGCCATTAGCGCGCGAAGAGTTATTAGACCACTGATCCAGGCGCTGATTTATGGGTGACGAGGCACTAGGTGTAATAACAGCGTGTTGGACCATGTTTGTGGCATTTGAGACGGTCTACCAGACAACTAGTGTGGTTAGAAAGAATAAGATCACTTATTTTATGTTCATTTTAGTTTGAAAACATAGTTTTCGTGTGGATATACTAAAATAGCACCACACAGCAAAAAAAAAATGTAATATACGTCAACGTAATTGATTCTAACGTATCAAAGACTGATGTAATCAAGGAAATACGATGCACAATAACATCCACTTAGTGGAATATTACATCGGTCTTCAAATTACATATTAAAAACATAAGTATTACACGAAAATCAATGCACATAAAGAACTCCGCAAAAAATATTATATATTACACGACTTCGATGCTTTATCGCATTTCGTTTTTATGTAAAATTAAATCTCGCAACACTGCCAAACATGTTCTTTTTGTTCGTTTGTTGACAACACCGGAAATTTTCGTTTGTTGACAACACCGGAAATTTTCTTCATCGTCGTCGCGGCCGTTGCGAACCGGACAACAAAGATTCAGACCATTCGGATGGGCACCGCGATTATAAGTATAACGCCTACCGGAAGAACGACGGTGGTGGAGGCGTCTCGCACTACAACTTCGATTTCAACTTATGTGATCGCGAGGAAAAGGAAGATATGTGAGTTAACGTCGATGTTTTCCCGTAGGGATCTTTTAAATTGAGCATTTACTTATTCCAGATCGAAGGAAGAAACGGCGAAGCTGGATGTTGAGCGTGCACTGTTGATACTGCTCCATATCAGCACACCCCTTGGTGTGCGCAATGGTAGAATCCATCTACCCGAATGCAGAATACAGCTCGGCCGGCCCTAGCGACGGCGAGTGTTTACCGTTATTTTTCGCCATTCTACTGTTTTGTTTTCATCGCGTCCAAACGTGTATTTTTCTCGTGCGTAAAATAAAGGTTGTTAATCGCAGTTTTCTCGCGTGTTATTATTTCACATTCTCTATCCCGATTCCCGTACGCTGTTCCTCTGCTGCTGTTTATTTACCTGCGCCATTACTGGAGAGTATCAAGAATCATATTTACAGCCCGATTAAAAACCATACACTGCTACACAAGTATTCCCCGTTCCACGTGGCGAAGCAGAGTTTTGAAAGTTCCAGTTTGAGCACGTATTCCGCGGATCGCCGCATCTGTACGGGATCACACACTACGGTGACAATGTGCAAGACGAAAAGTTCATCGTCTCGTTGCTGTACCATCTCACCCGGCGCATATCCGGTCTGCTGGCCCGGGTTGCCGATTCCAACGGGGAGTTCCTGCTGATCGAAGCCGCCGAACATCTGCCCCGGTGGGCCAATCCGGAGCGATGCGAAGACCGAGTTTTCATCTACGATGGCGAACTGTACCTCCTCGGCGTGGAAGACCAAAAGGATGCCTTCTCCATGAAACGGGTTATGCAGGAACTGAAAGCGGCTGATACCCGTTCCAAGTGGGTTGTTACGAAGAAGATCAAACCTTGCATTGACGAACGGACTCGGGACTTTCCGGACAAGATTGAGGAAAACCATTACCGGGCGAATCTGTTTGTTCCAGTTGGAGTGGCCGCCGCATTGAAAGAGAACCCTCAGCTCGAGATCCCATCGATCTGAAAGCCTGCCGGGCGATGAGATTTTTTCCACCGGAAAGCTGCGTCTATACCAGTGCCGTGTTCACCAGATGCCTGTATGCCATGTTGGTGCATAGTAACTACCTGCAGAATCGAAGAACGGGCTGGAGTCTACCGTTGGCTAGCGATCCGAATCATAAGGCGCACATGTTGGGACTGAAACTAGCTTGTGGATTTGAAATTCTGGCATCGTAGACAAAGGCGTCGCAGTCGCTAGAATCGGATAAAGGCTGGAAGAGCTACTTCAAGTCACTGAAGGGAAAAGGATACTTCCAGGAGAACATCGAAGGATCTCAGGTTTGTTGCATCAGCAGATAGTAGTCAGACGGGTTCGCATCAAGGTCAGCAGAACAAAGTGACTACTGCAGAGGTTCCAGGAGAATTTGCTTTTGCACAGTCCGAGAAGTGTAGCAAATAACGGAAAAATAATGGAGATCGAATCTTCACTCGAAGGGTATCTTCAGGAAGAAGTCATCCATGAGTTGGATGCCAAATGCCATTGCCATTGCCAACGCTTTTGCTGTCAAGAGACAAGGCCGGGAAGAAGATGGTCACAGAGTTGTTCAAGCTGGTTCAGATCTACATGGGTGATCGGAAGGCTCGGGTCGGGATGAGTTTGAATTCGATGGCGATCGACATCATTGCTTTTCGGATGTTGGTAAGTGGCCGATCCATGTGTAGATTTCACACTACACAACGATCGCTTGCCGGAGGTTGGATAGGATTGGCAATATCGGGCGGAAGCAAGCAAAAAAGCCAAACAATGATGATATTTGATGTGATATTTCACATTTTTATAAATTCATCTTATCTTCTTTATTATAATTATTATTATTATTCTTATTTATAATAAAAGTAATATTTTGTTTTAATTCCCTCTGTAACTATTTTTTTTCATTGAATAATATCCTAAAATTTCCTTTACATTACACTGAAAGGCAAAATAAACTGCCCACCTCATCGTTTTTTCAATTTCTCTCATTTAGTTGGTTCAAATTAAAGTAAACAAAGTGAAAAAAAAGGAGTTTTACTTAAAGAAAAAAAAAATCAATTTGTGTTGAAAAAAAAACAGTGACAAAATAAAGTGCCCACTTCAAAAATCGATATGTTTTCGATAAGTTTCCATTGGAAGACCCCTCGATTGTTTATGTTTTGATATTTTGACATGTTTTGAAGCAAACGGCTCAACCTGGTGCATTTGTATACGTGATCGCATTTGATTCAATTGAAAAAAAATGGAGAACGCAGTGCTTTCGAAAGCAATTCCCTTGTGTATCCGAAAATTTGGGGTTCGTGATGTGCAAAACGGTGAATCGCACCGGGCTGTCACTAAGAAGTACAGTATCAGAAAGGCAGCGGTTGGCAAAATTCTTCTGAAGCTTAAAACGTTTGGATCAGTGGTGGATCGCCCTGGCAGAGGCAGGAAGCGGAAAACGGATGCGAGAACGGACACCAAGATCATGCGCGAAGTCAAGAAGAACCCGAAGTTAACTGTCCGCGAGATCCAGGAAACCCATCAATTATCAGTTTCCGGTCGAACTGTTCGTCGCCGTCTTGTAGCACAGGGGTTGAATAGCAAACTTGCCCGGAAGCGCCCATTTATCAGCAAGGCAAACAAAGCCAAACGGCTTAAGTTTGCTAAGGAGCATGCTGATAAGCCCCTAGAGTTCTGGAAAACGGTTCTCTGGACGGACGCTTTTTAACCGAAAGCGGCGGATTCGTGTTTGGTGCAGATTGGGAGAAGAGCTTCAGGAGCGCCAAGGCACGATGAAGCATGGATGAGGAAATGTGATGGTCTGGGGGTGTTTTTCGTGGGGTGGAGTGGGAAGCATTGTAAAAATCGACGGGATAATGACGGCAGATTCTTACATCATCATCCTGCGAGAAAATCTGGAGGTTTCGCTGATCCAGACGGGCCTTGAAGAGAAGTTCGTATTCCAGCAGGACAACGACCCGAAGCATACTGCCAAGAAGACCAAGTCTTTCTTCCGGTCTTGTCGGATCAAACCGCTGGAATGGCCTCCACAAAGCCCGGACCTCAATCCCATCGAGAATTTGTGGGCGATTCTCGATGCCAGAGCTGACAAAACTGGTGTTACCAATAAAAATAACTATTTGAAGCCCTGGAGCGCGCCTGGGAAGAGCTAGGTCCACAGCACTTGAAGAACCTGGTCGAGAGCATGTCGAAGCGCCTGCAGGAGATCCTGAAGGCCAAAGGAGGACACATCAATTATTGAAATGCTTTTATTTTACTTTAATTTATGTTTTCTCTAGCCTAAATGAAGTGGGCACTTTATATTGTCACTGTTTTTTTTCAACACAAATTGATTTTTTTTTCTTTAAGTAAAACTCCTTTTTTCAGTATTCCATAAGTGAAACTTAAAACTAATATAAAAAATAAGATAATGAAAAAAACTACAGTATGTTTACTTTAATTTGAACCAAGTAAATGAGAGAAATTGAAAAAACGATGAGGTGGGCACTTTATTTTGCCTATCAGTGTACACTGATGCTTAACACACAAAAAGCCGACCCAATTTTGATACCCGATCCAGTTTGGAGCAAAATGAAACGAGAGTGTGTAGCACTGCCAAAACCAATGGACCGCTCCAATGTGGCTCTTATTAGCCAGTATCGAACCCTCCCAATAAACGCGATTTGCCACAACTGGAACTGTAGAACTGAAACTTGTCTTATATCATCACATTATCATATTCTGCCTTCTTGTGTACTGTTCTTCGGGTTACCGTTTCTTCTTGTTCGTGCTGCTGTCGAGTGCTTCTTGCAAGTCTCCGGCCTGCCTTGCCTTTGGGTGTCACTATTTTTCTGCTATTATCACTTCGCTATCAATCTTCGCTTTTCTGCCTGCATCCAACTACAAACACACACAATTTCTCTTCTTGCAGGCGCTTCCTCGGGAACCGCAAAAAAAACAATCCGTACACCGATGCAACGTAGGAATTCTGTTTGCTGTCCTCTTGTGGAGGTCCCTTTCGCTTGGTTGACTTGTCGTTTTCACTGACGCGCTGGAGAGACCTCCTGCCAACCTGGACCCAACCAAAGACAATCTCCTGCTGGATCCGTGTTGTAATCACTGTTTTGTCTCTTTCACACCCTCAAACAGATACCTTCCTAAATGCCACCGTTCTGTTTCCTCTCCTAGTCGTTACTGCCGTGTGGGATGTCTTCCGGCTACTCGCTAGGAACCACAATTTTTTCTTACACAAATTGCGATGACCTCCTCGACTGCGTCATATCACACGGTCGTTTCTCCGACTTATCTAGCACTGCACTTCCTTAATTCCTCTTTCCCACACAGACAGCACCGCACCGAAAGTTATCGACTTGCTCCTGACACTGCAAAAATATTATGCAAAAGCTTGACCGCTCCGTTTCGAAAAAGTTCCAGACACTTCCGAACGCAAAAACTTCCCGTGAAAATAATCGCTTCACTTTTGGTTTCACCGAATTACGCACGGTTCAGATTGATCAAGAAGTCCCTGCTTCTGCTGGCGAAAAGAAAAGAAACTGCGATATTTTGCACTCCACTGTCTCTTCCTACACAGGAAAAAATCTTGTAGTAAAAACTACCATTTCACCCGACTATGCCTATCTTTAAAACTACCATGAAGTTTCAGTAAAATTTACTACGTTTATAGTAAAACCTTCAACGTTTGTGGTATATTTGACAGACCTCATAATGATATCAACCGCAACATAGTTGATCTAATCGCAGGCATGGTAAAATCAAACGCATTTATAGTCAGGTGAAAATTGTTGGTGATTGCGCTTAATTTAACCCTCGAAATGGTAGTTTCTACTGCGACTTTTTTTTGCGTGTACTGTTGCTGTTGCTGCTCTGACTTCGGCTCTGACTACACGCTCATAACTCCCTCTCTTTCTTTCGTATTACTATCACTTTTTTTCACACGGAAAAGTTACTCAATTTTCGTAAAAAGTGGATCTACTCAATTTTTGACTAGATCCACTTTTAACGAAAATTGAGTAACTTTTCCGTGTGAAAAAAGGGATAGTAATACGAAAGAAAGAGATGGAGTTTTGAGCGTGTACACCTCCGCTGATGGCAAGATCAAAACGACGAAACTGACAGTGTTGCGAGATTTAATTTTACATAAAAACGAAATGCGATATAGCAGCAAAATTGTGTTATATTTAACATTGCTTGCGGAGTTCTTTATGTGCACTGGTTTTCGTGTAATATTTATGATATTAATATGTGATTATAACATTCTTGCAACTGATAATGTTTTTCTGGTGTAATTTGAAGACCGATGTAATATTCCACTAACTGGATGTTATTGTGCATCGTATTTCCTTGATTACATCAGTTTTTGATACGTTAGAGTCAATTACGTTGATGTATATTACATTTTTTTTATGCTGTGAAGGAGAATATCGAAAATGCTGAAAAGCATATAATATATTCCTTTCTACGCACTACCCAAGAAACCACGAGGCTGTAATAGCATGCATATATAGGGCATATGTATAACGTCTAAAGCATCATTAAAGTTGGATTAAAGCTGAAAAGGGCCCCACTAAGATCGAACTAATGCTATATCTTTTGTAATGCCATAAAACATTGCTAAAGTAGCATTATTGCATTGAGAATGCATCATTCTTAAGCAAATCTAACGCTTCATAACTTGACAACTGTTGAAGTGATGCGATCCCGCATTACTGATGTTAATTTTGGGTTGAATAAGTGCAGTACTATAATGCTTGTGGTTACTTGGGTATTCCTTTTAAATCACTGCGATGCATAAAAAGTATGCATTGAATCAATATGTTTTATAAATTGCAATACATCTTTTATAATTATTATTTTCCGCGGATATTACGTTACCGGTGTTATATACTTTAGAAGCTTGGACGATTTGCGCAAATTTAATAGAGAATTAGTTTTTGATCCTGTTCCAAACTGGTTGGGCATCTAATTCGTTGAACGATGGGAAACTCTCATTCTATGAATAATTTCGTAATCTCTTTTCGCGAGTTTCGATTGTTTTCTTCTGTATTCTATATGCAATTTGGAGCTTACTACAGTATGGTAATGTGCCGGCCAGACTACGAGCTATATCACTTGATATAGAGTAACTTGACACCAATGTTCTTACATCTAGTTTGCACTGCCTGTTGCTCGCAGTCCTTCGGATCGAGCTTTAGAAAAAAAAACCATCCCAAAGTAAGGTTTCACCGGTACTCGAACTAAAAATTTAATGATCAATTAACTTAGGAAAATTACAATTTAGAAAAACAACTTACATTTAGTTTTTCCCCTAACAACTACTCTTATTCTCTGGCAACACTAGCTTTATCGGTAGGTCATATATTGCAAACAAATAAATTAAACAAAACAAAGCAAAACAAAGGGATTTGCACTACTTACGGTAATTACAGAAACTAATTATGCTACAAAACAAATCACGACTTTTCGTACGTTTAGTAGGAACAAACTGTAACAATAAACATAATTAACACAAATTTACAACAAATAATTAAATCTAAAAACACTACTCAACATACTATAATCAATCTGCGCACTAATCACATAAATGCAGACATGCAGACAAAACACAACTTTACTAATTATTTTTCTCCATTGCTTTTCGCACTGGTATATTGATCAACCAAAAACTGTGATGGCTGATCGCACGGTACGATCAGCTGCATGTGAGTGTATATGTTTTGTCTCGTTCGTTGTCTGCACGCTAAGACAAGAAAACGGAAAATTCGATAAAAAATACCGAAAATCGCACAAAAGTGCACATACTGAAATTATCGGTAAACATGGATTACCGAAATTTCGGTATTGCAGGAAAACTGGGAAAAACAATAATAATTACTTATTTTTGTACGGTATTTTTTACCGAAACTGCTAGCAGCTCAATGAGAGAATTTTTAACCAAATTTAGGTAAAATGTAACGATAAAATCTGTAAATCCACTTTACTGAAACATTAAGTAAAATCAAACGTTTTGTTTCGGTAAATTATACCGATACTTTAGGTTTTGCTACCAAAACCAAATTTTCGGTAAAATGGAAACCGTATTTTCGGTAATCTGATCTTAGCGTGTGCCGTCGCAAACTGTCAGTCAGCAGAGGCGCGTTCGCAACTAGCCGTTCGTTCGCAGCTCGCTACTTGCTTTGTCGACGGTTACCCTTTCGTGACCGGGTGTTGGTTTTGCCGACGGCAACATTCCCCCACCCGTAAACCCTGTAGCTGATTCACTCGTGAACAGTACGGGGATTACTTTCTTCCACGTCGATCTCCAAAACGGCTAGCTTTGATACTGGTCGCAGCTTCTCACCTTTGCTGGTCTTCATAGACGCTGAGCGGATTCTCCCATCGCTACCTGTGTACACTTGCGTTACGATGCCTCGCTCCCAGGTATTCCGCTTCTCGCCATCAGCCACCAGAACACCAGATCTCCGATTTTCACTCTTCGATGATCCAAGTGCCACTTCGACCGTCGATTCAGCGTCGGTAGGTACTCCCGTTGCCAACGCTCCCAGAAACCATTCGCTAACTGCTGTGCTCGGCTATAGCTGCTCCGCAACGTATCAGCCAAATCCACCGGAGTCCTCGATGGTAAACATTGAACTGACGACCGACCAAGTAGGAAATGATTCGGTGTCAGTGCTTCTTTGTCCTCCTTCACGTTGGTTGACACATACGTGAGCGGACGCGAGTTGACCAGGTTCTCCGCCTCAATCAGCGCAGTCTGCAGGATCTCATCCGTCAGTTTCCGACCATCCATGATTACATTCAGTGCCTCTTTCACCGAGCGCACCATTCTCTCCCAGGCACCTCCCATGTGTGGTGCCGATGGTGGGTTGAACGTCCAACGGGTCTTCACACCAGTGAATGTATCGGCACACGCAACGTTGATTTCCTTCAGCAGGTCTCGGTTGGCACCAACAAAGTTCGTGCCGTTGTCCGGCCAAATCTCGACCGGACTGCCACGTCGCTTCGAAAATCTCCTTATCGCCATTTTGCACGACTCCGTTGTCAGGCTGTACACCACCTCCAGATGCACCGCTCGCACGGTTAAACACGTGAAGAGTGCAACCCATCGTTTCTCCTTCCTTCTTCCAACCGTAACTTCTAACGGCCCAAAATAGTCGATGCCCACGTTCGAAAATGGATCGATTTTTGCCGCTAGACGTTGTTCGGGTAGTGGTGCCATCCTGGGTACTGTTGGCTTCACCTTCCGAATCTTACACCACACACCACAGCTCGCATTACCTGATCCACCAACACTCGCAGACACGGAACGTAGAATCGCTGCTGAACTTCGTTCACAACGGTTTCTCGGCTACTGTGCCCATACTGCCGATGATAATGTTCTAGCAACCTTCTTGTCACGAGGTGGTTCTTCGGCAAAATAATTGGGAACCTCGTATCAAACCCAACGTACTCAGCCGCCTCAGTCCGACCTTCCATCCGCAGAACTCCATCTTCATCCAGAAACGGTGACAAGTGGTAGATCGGACTCGATTTCTTCAGTGGCAACTCCTGTGTTACGGATGAATCCCGATTCTTCACAAGCGTCTTGACCTCATCTGCGAAATCTTCTGCTTGCACCATTCTCCACAACAAGGTTTCTGCTGCTCGATATTCCTCCTGTCGCAACGGTACCTTTCCTGCTACATTTGCTTCTCTTCCAGCCTTTTCGTCTTGAATCGGCAAAGCTTCGATCGGCATCTTCTTGATCCGGCGACGACAATTGGACATGAAACGATACATCGTAGCTACTGTTCGCACCATCACCGTCCAGCGAGAAATATGCTGCATACGCTCCATCAACCCCTCTGGCAACAGAATATGATGCAACAGCACACTTGCACGCAACTCTTCTCGATGTTCCACAACAGGACGTTTCTGCTTCGGCCACTCCGACACTTCCTTATACAGGAACTCCGGTCCTTGGTACCATCGGCTTTTCGACTGGATCTTTGTTCCTTTTCCCCATTTCGTTAGGTCGTCAGCTGGATTGTCCTTCGTACCCACCCAGTGCCAGTCTTCAGGGTTTGTGATGCTGAGAATCTCTCCGATTCGGTGTGCAACGAACGGTTTGTATCTTCGTTGATCGGACTTCACCCATGACACCACAGTATCCGAATCGCACCACAGGAACCGCTTCGAAATAGGAAAAAAATGACTCTCGCATATTGCCTTCATCAGTCGCGCACCCAAAACCGCAGCCGATAACTCCATGCGGGGCGTAGATAGGTACTGCAATGGTGCCACCTTCGCTTTTGCCTCGATGAATGCGCAGTGAACGACTCCGCCGTGCTCGAACCTAAAGTAGGCTACGCATCCATAAGCTGCATTTCTAGCGTCAGTGAACACATGTAGCTGCACCGTCTCTTTTGCTTCCGAAACCAATTCACCGAGGTAGCATCGTGGAACTCGAATCTCATCGATCAGATAGAATAGCTGTGTCCACTGTACCCATCGCTTGTAATGAGCTTCCGTCAGCTTTTCATCCCAACCAATTCCGCTACGCCACAAATCTTGCATGATAATCCGTCCGTGTATCAGCAACGGAGCCAGGAACTGCTTCTGATCGAACATGCTTGCAATACACCGTAAAGCAATCCTCTTTGTTGGCCAAGCACCTTCCCGAATGTATGGCTGAAGATCTGGTCGTATATCCGTCGAGAAGATGAAATTGTGTCCTTGCGGGTCCCACAACATCCCCAAAACTCGTTCGGTTTCACAGGACTTGTCCAACTCTAATGGCTTCGCCACGCACTTCGATTCTCCAAGCTCCTTCAGGACCACCTCCGAGCTGCTAACCCAGTTCCGAATTTCGAATCCGCCATTGGCGTGTACTTGCCGCACGTCCTTCGCCAGTTTCACTGCTTCTGCTTCGGTATCGGTACTGTCGAAATAGTCATCTACGTAGTGCTTCCGAACGATAGCATCTGCAGCCTCGGGATACTCATCGGAACGTTCACGTGCGTTCAGGTTCTTTACAAACTGGGCAGAGCATGGCGAGCAACTTGATCCGAAAATAATGACATCCATAACGTAGATTTCTATCTCTCCATTCGGACCCAGGAACAGAAACCTTTGGGCTTGACGATCTTCCAGTCGAACGTTTGCTTGGTGAAACATCTCTCGAATGTCACCTCCAAATGCCACCCTTTTCTCACGAAAACCATTGATTACTTCCGACAACGAAGTGACCATGTCTGGCCCCTTTAACAGCATGTCGTTCAACGATACTCCGTTCACTTTTGCTGCTGCGTCCCAAACTAATCGTACCTTGCCTGGCTTCTTCGGATTAATGACATAGTTGAAAACGTTTCACTGCCATGTTGAAGCTTTCAGGAAATCGCACATCATCAACCTTCCAAAGTAATCCGGTTTCGAACCTCTCACCGACTCTCTTGGTAGTCCTTTCAAGAATTTCACGCGCTCTGCGATCCTCCGCTGACTCCAGTTGAATCGTCGAATTTCTGACCTCCTCCAGCTGATAGTGCCACTTCAACGCTTCATCCAGTTTCTTACCTGCCATGCTACATTCCTCACAGGCACAACGATGATGTCCCAGAAAATTGACACTAGTGACGACGCACAGTGGCACAATTCTGAAAAAAGACGGTCAAAAACATTTACACCCTTTTGTCATCATTTTTTCGAGTAGGTGTCTTCAGAAGAGTTGCTCAAAATGTTATTCCGCATCTTTTAAAAAAACACGCCTAACCTTTCATAAGGGTTTAACTACACTTTCGAATTCAAACTTTTTCCAACACCGAGATAACGGGTTATCATCTTCAACAAAGTTGTAGAGCAGGTAATTTTAAGAAAAGTTGCTGAAGACACTAAGTTTCTAGAGCGTAACACAAAAGAGATATAAACGGTTTTCTTTCAGCACTACCTTAAAACTGGTACAAAGATTTTTCTGGGTAACCTTCAGTATCAAACGCTGAAAATTTCAGAAGTACTAGTTCATTAGATAATCTTTCAAATATAATCGGTTTGAGACCATGCCAGCACCTGCCCAGCTTTCTTCAAGTTTGTTGAGCATTACGTCACATGCTGTTGCTATTCATACCATTTCAAAATAAGGATTTACTAGGTACCCTTTAGTACCCAACGCTGAAAATTTCAGGATTACTAGTTCATAAGATATTCTTCCAAATAAAATTAATTTAAGACCCCGCCAAGACCCGCATATATTTTTTTTTTAGTTTCGTGAACATTACGTTACATGTGAAATATAAATTGGCTAATAACCTGTACTATTTCAAACTGACGTTTTGCTAGGTACCCTTCAGTACCCAACGCTGAAAATTTCAGGAATAGTTTTTCACAAGATGATCTTTCAAATACAATCTGCTTTAGACCCCGCCAGGACCCGCCCACCCTTTTTGAGGCGGTTGATTATGACGTCAAACAGACACTTCAATCACCATATATCAAAATGTGGTCATCAAAGAGCTTTGTTGTGTTCAACAAAAATGTTTATTTTAATAATTTCTACAGTTTTTTAGAACATATTGAAATCCTCAAATTGGAACAAAGTACTAATTATCTCAGAAAACCAGTTTTTAGGTGGTGCTGAAAGGAAACCGTTTATATCTCTTTAATGTTAGGCTCTAGAAACTTAGTGTCTTCAGCAACTTTTCTTAAAATTACCTTCTCTACAACTTTGTCGAAAATGATAACCCGTTATCTCGGTGTTGGAAAAAGTTTGAATTCGAAAGTGTAGTTAAGCCCTTATTAAAGGTTAGGCGTGTTTTTTCAAAAGATGCGGAATAACATTTTGAGCAACTCTTCTGAAGACACCGACTCGATAAAATGATAACAAAAGGGTGAAAATGTTTTTGACCGTCTTTTTTCAGAATTGTGCCACTGTGCGACGTTCGGACGAGGGCCATATACCGTCCAACCGAGATGGCAGCGAACTGCAACAGGCTCACCAGAATTTCCAACTCGAGATGCCAATGGTGCGATCAGGTGTGCGTTGTCGATTCCTATCAACACCTTCGGTGCGGCTACTCCGTAACTGGGAATCTGAATGTCCTGGAGATGCTCGAACTGTTCTTTCAGCTTTCGGGAATCTATCTGCTGTGCAGGGAGGTCAAGTTTGTGCACCGTTCGAAGTTCAATCAAATTGTAGCGGTTCGGTGAATCTCTGGCAGAAATCTCGAGCATCACCTTCATCGACCGATTTTCTGTCCTCTGCACGCCATTTGTCCAGCACATCTGCAATGGTTCTATCGGTCCATCAGCTTCTAATGACTCTGCCAATTCGCTATCCACGAGAGTTATTGACGACCCTTCGTCGATTAGAGCAAGCGCATCAACCTTTTTCTTGCCATTGTACAGCGTAACTGGAGCCATCCTGAATAGCACTGCTCTTTCTTGTTGCCGATGACTGTTGCACTGCGCTCGGACTCACGAGGTTCCTTCTCCTGAACCGCAATGTAGCAAAGCATTGTGGCGCCCCTGACAACCTTCCACTTTGCAGGTCATACGAATATGACACGTTCGTTGCCCATGGTCGTACAGACAAAGCGGACACAGGTTCAGCCGCTTCACCGTCTTCCACCGCTCTTCCAAACTTTGCATCAGAAACTCCTTACAATTCCTTCCAAAATGTCCAGGTTCTTGGCAGACCGAGCAGAAAAGTAGCTTCCAGCGCCTTTTCTGCCAGACTCTCCATGAATGTTCCAAATGTTTCCAAATCAACCGTTTTAGCGTGACGTTTGTAGTCCACCCATTCCATGGCATAATATGACGGCAGCTTCTGAACCAGACTCTGCATCAAAATCGGGTTTTTTAGGTGGTCAACTAGTCCTGCCGCTATGAGATGTTGAGTGAACTCTTCTACGGCGCTTCCGAACTCGATCACCGACTCCAAACTCTCCGAGTTTGGTCCGTCCAACTGTTGGATTTTCATCGCCAACTTCGTCGATAATATTTCAGGATTTCCAAATCTCTTCCGCAGCTTTTCGATGATCAACGGCACATTCTCGGGCAGCAGCAGTCGATTCCTTACCGTTTCCAAGGCTCGACCCTTCAATGCTTCTTGAAGCCGTACCAGATTCTCGGCGTTAGTAAACCCACACGAAGAGTTTGCTTGCTCGTACGCACTGATGAAAATCGGCCACTCTTCAGCCGCTCCATTGAACTTCGGCAGAGCTCTCGGAAAGACCTGTCGAGATGCTATTTGGAGTCGTGTTGGTCCTTCTCGCACAACTTCACGATCGTCGGAACCTCCGGAACGGAAAAATGAAGTTAGGGTTTCTTCGTTCCCTTCGAAAGATGGGAGAGGCAATCCTGGCTTCGAAATCCTCTTTCTTGTGGTCCTTTTTGGCGTGAGCTTCACAGGCTTGCTTTCGTTTTGCCCTCCCAGCAACTTCATGAAACGATCACACAGTTTCGCGTTTCACTTTCGTGGAACCTTCGGAACCGCTCCTGAACTTCCCGGGCGCTGCTTCTCCGGCTGCTGTTCCCCGCTTCTGTCCATCGGTTCATCCACTCCTTCCTCTGTATCCGATTCGCAGTATCCTGGTTAATG
This sequence comes from Aedes japonicus, assembly GCA_034211315.2. Taxonomy (NCBI): domain Eukaryota; kingdom Metazoa; phylum Arthropoda; class Insecta; order Diptera; family Culicidae; genus Aedes; species Aedes japonicus. Next base: position 64,275 of record JASCZW010007326.1, read on the forward strand.
ATCTTCCTTAGCTGCATCCTTCGTTCGAGTGCTTCTTTCCATCTGGCAATCCGCTTCCGTTGAAGTTCCAGGATTTTCAGTTGATTTTCCTCCTCGAGTTCATCCAACTGGTTCTTTTCCTCCAACTCACGTAGCTCCTTCAACGCACGAGAACGTGTGGATGTAGACTTTTCCGACGGTACACTTTCACTTTTCCGAAACCCACGTTGACGGCTAGCGTGCGAATCTCGTGAATCATCTACGCGTACAGGTTGACTTTGACGACGGGTGAGAGCTTTCAAGAGCTCATTCAAGAACATTGCATTGTCTTCTACTTGTTCTTGTACCACATCATCATGTCTGTGTGAAACAGAACTTTCCTGCTCCTGATTATCTGCACTATCTGATTTATTGCATTCATTATCTTGTGCTTGGGCCCTACTAATGCGACGTTTAGTCGACGTTTTGGTCTTATTTTCTACCTTACCGACCTCTTTACCGATGCTTTCGACCGTATCGCTAACTTCCGAGTTGTCTTCATCATTGGCTGGCTTATAATGAATCACCACCGGATGAATCCTCGTTCTGCCTGTTGCACCCAGCGATTCACGGATCGATCTATCCTCACCGATGCACGTCGAGCAGTACCAAGTTACATCTGCTACGGATTCGTCGACACCTACGCACTCGAAGTGGTACCATTCCTCACACTTCTCGCATTGGACACTGGCATCGTAATCTTCGTCGCAGTCACAGCACGGGTATTTGTAGGTAGGCGCCATTAAATTTCGAGAATGTTGCTCGCAGTCCTTCGGATCGAGCTTTAGAAAAAAAAACAATCCCAAAGTAAGGTTTCACCGGTACTCGAACTAAAAATTTAATGATCAATTAACTTAGGAAAATTACAATTTAGAAAAACAACTTACATTTAGTTTTTCCCCTAACAACTACTCTTATTCTCTGGCAACACTAGCTTTATCGGTAGGTCATATATTGCAAACAAATAAATTAAACAAAACAAAGCAAAACAAAGGGATTTGCACTACTTACGGTAATTACAGAAACTAATTATGCTACAAAACAAATCACGACTTTTCGTACGTTTAGTAGGAACAAACTGTAACAATAAACATAATTAACACAAATTTACAACAAATAATTAAATCTAAAAACACTACTCAACATACTATAATCAATCTGCGCACTAATCACATAAATGCAGACATGCAGACAAAACACAACTTTACTAATTAATTTTTCTCCATTGCTTTTCGCACTGGTATATTGATCAACCACAAACTGTGATGGCTGATCGCACGGTACGATCAGCTGCATGTGAGTGCATATGTTTTGTCTCGTTCGTTGTCTGCCGTCGCAAACTGTCAGTCAGCAGAGGCGCGTTCGCAACTAGCCGTTCGTTCGCAGCTCGCTACTTGCTTTGTCGACCGTAACCCTTTCGTGACCGGGTGTTGGTTTTGCCGACGGCAACAACTGCCAATAATTCATATGATGTTTCATATCAAGATTCGCTATATACCATATGCGCGTAATTAAGCTTGTTATGAAAACCGGATCTTACGTTTTATTTTAAATATTTGTATTTGTCAAAACTAAAATATTGGTATGAGCCAAGCCAACAACAGCAGAACAATAATTGAATATTAGATTTCTTTCACTCTTCAATTAATAAATAGTGATAGAATAGAGTCTTCAATTCCATACACGCTCATTTAGATCTACTCTAAAAAGAGTAACTTTCACTCAGTTTCGTATTACCATGCTAAATGTCAAAAACTGAGTAACTTGATATAAGGAAACTGAGTAAATGCTACTCTGATTGTAAAAGCGCTATAATTATATAAATAGAGTAATTACAATGAAGCTGTCAAAAGCGAAAAAACGTGGTTCAGTCGATCAAAAGTTATCAAGATGGGATGGCTGTATGTTGTTATCAACAATCATTTTCACGTCAAAGTGCCGAATTCATTCCATGACCCAACAAACATCAATGCTAAATAACTGTATGTTCAAACAAATTTGGAGAAATTGTTCAGCTTTTTCTTCTAGGAAGCTAAATAATTTCTCCAAATTTGTTTGAAGAAGCGGTTATTCGACACTGATGTTTGTTGGGGAATACAATCAATTCATAAATTTACAAATTCAAAGTATTTCGACTCTTCCGTTTCGACTGGACAGTTGTCGGAAACAATCAACAATTTCATTAAAATAAATAAAAAATAAAATTAGATACTGATTAACGTTTACTCAAATTTTGACAAGTGACCTAGTTAATCAGAATGATAGACTAACTCTAAGACCAGTAGGTCCCATACAAAAACGATTTTTTTCTTGGCTCAGTCAGTACTAGAACATCGGTCCCAAGCTCGGTCCCAAGCTTAATAATGCGCCCCTAATAATGAACTCACACGAACACGCTCACAAATATGCTGTCAAAATAACACAGCAAATCAAAACAAAGGCGCAAATATGTACACTGATAGAAAATCAAATAATGAATATATTAACTCAAAACTATACCTGTTATGTGCTACCGTCACACATATGTCATATCATATCAAATAATTTCTATCTGTGTTTCACATGCAACATATTATTTTGATACATATTTTTCATTTTCAAACCCAATAAAAAGTATGTGGCTCACCCAGGGGGTAAGTCACTCGACCACCTTGTGCTTCCACCCTAAAAAACACAATTCGCCACACTTCAAACACACTCGCCACCACATGAAAGATAAATTCATATCTGGCACCACTTACACGAATCGATTGTTTGTTTTTGTTTCCCTCTCGCTTACACGAATGTAATTCAGACGATGCATATCTAAGCATGTATTAAACGTCTAAACCGCTCATGGTTGCCAATAAGCATAAATTTTTGTGCATAGTTTGTGAAAACACAAAATCACCTTCTGCCACCCCAGAAACACATTTGTACACGATCCACACAAACACAACGTGGCAGAGTTACTCACCCCCTGGGCTCACCTTATGACTGACAGTTATTAGATTTGACACATACTTTTGATTGGGTTTTGAATTGAAAACCAGTTAAAATACGGCTCGAAGATTCTTCATCAATTGTCCTGAATGAGTTGCATTTAAGTGACGAGCTGCTGTATACAGGGTTTTCAGGTATATATGATATGTACCTTGATGTAATGTAATATTGTTGAATTACCTATTTATTTAGAGAAAGCGGTATATATTTGGCAAAATTATCAACTTTAAAAAAAGATGAATTACGGCAACTGGATGAGACAAAGTAAGTGTAAATATTTGGTTAATCCACCATATATATTAATTATTTAAACTATCGCAGGTATTACAGTTTCTGGGATTCGAAGCGGTGGAATTTATTGAATCGATCTCAACATGGATAAAAACAACCATAACAAGTGTATTTGAAAATTTAATATTTTTTTTGCAAATAGCGATTTACAAATACTAATCTAATCGATATGCTTATAAACTTTAATTGGTACTTCTAATAAAAATTATGAAGAAATTCGTATGGTGTTGATGCAAAAGTTTCAATAACGTTTATATGACGGCACATAGTATTTATCATAATGAGGGATGGAAATCATAAACTTGAAACATACATTTTATAAAGAAGGAAAAATGGTACTCATCAAAAGGAGGGATGAAAATCATAAGCTTGACACATACTTTCTATATGAAAGGAAATATGGTATTCATTATAGTGAGGGATAGTTGTTATTGGAACTTCCTCTTAAAGTTTATTAGCATATCGATTAGATATTATTTGTAAATCGTTATGGCAAAAAATTATTAGATTTTCAAATAAATTTGTTATGATTATTTTTATCCGTGTATAACAAGGTGCTGGCATCAAGGTGTGATTCGGACCAAGGGGTTCTACAACAGTGAACCAATATCAAATCGCTAGTTGCATATTGATTGTTGTCAGAAATGAGTAACTTCTTAGCTACCCTAATTAGGTTAGTTCCAGTTTTAACAAAACTGAGTCATTTTCTACTCAGTTTTGTAAAAATACAAACATACGTGACTGAGTAATGTTTACTCTAACTTTGACAGGTGATCTAGTTAATCAAAAATGAGTAAACTTCAATTACTCTAATTAGGGTTGTTCCACTTTTAACGAAACTGAGTCGTTTTCTACTCAGTTTAGAGTAATTACAAACGAGCGTGTAGTGACGTTAAAACAAGGACTACACGCTCGTTTGTAATTACTCAAAACTGAGTAGAAAACGACTCAGTTTCGTGAAAAGTTGAACTACCCTAATTAGAGTAATTGAAGGGTTACTCAATTTTGATTAACTAGGTCACCTGTCGAAATTAGAGTAAACATTACTCAACGTGACTGAGTATTTGTTTGAGTATTTGTTTGAATTTTTACAAAACTGAGTAGAAAACGACTCAGTTTTGTTAAAACTGGAACTACTCTAATTAGAGTAGCTATAAAGTTACTCAATTCTGATTAACTATGTCCCTTGTTAGAATTTGAGTAAACATTATTAAGTATCCAATTGTATTTTTTAATTTATTTTATTCAAATTGTTGACTGTTCCGACAACTGTCCAGTCGAAACGGAAGTGTCGAAATACTTTAAATTTGTTATTTTCTGGATTGATTGTAATTCATGGATTCAATTCGGCACTTCGACGTCAGAATGATTGTTGATTACAACATACAGCCGTCTCATCTTGAAAATTTGATCGACTGAACCACGTTTTTCGTTTTTGACAGCTTCTTTGTAGTTACTCTATTTTTATAAATACAGCGCTTTTACAATCAGAGTAGCATTTACTCAATTTCCTTATATCAAGTTACTCAGTTTTTGACATTTAGCATAGAAATACGAAACTGAGTGAAAGTTACTCTATTTAGAGTAGATCTGAACGAGCGTGTAAATCGGCAACCATATCTTAATACGATTAAGGCCCAGCTACAATGAGGAGCGCAACGACGCGTTGCGGCAGCTTTTGACAGTTAATCCATATATTTTATGTCAAAAACTGCCGCACCGCGCCGTTGCGCTCCCCATTGTAGCCCAGCCTTTAGTTGGTTACGCACCGGAAATTGTCAATCGTAAGTTTTATCTGCCAAAATTTGTCTGAGGTGCTCCAAAGTTAGTTGAGAAGTTGTGGCAACGTTTGTTAATTGTTATTTGAAGACGAAAGAAATGGGTCGAATTCTGTGTGTTGTTTCTGGATGCACGAGTTTTAAAAATCCACTTTGAAGTGCATCATTTTTCCGTATCTTCACCCGGAACAGGTATCAACGTGTATTCATTATAATGAGTATATGATAATGAACTGAAACTATTTTTAAGAGATGTGAAGCCATGGATCGAGTTTTGTCAAATCTCGAGTATCAATAGGAACAGTCAAATTTGCTCGTGACATTTTGCCAACTCAGATTTCACAAATCACAGAAACAAGTCTCAAGGGTAAGTGCACATAAACCTTAATAAAAAAAAATAACTACTTAATTCATTGTAGCTTAAGACAATTCGTAGTTCCATCGCTTGTTCCGGCTAATTTATCAGCAATAGACAACAGATCAACTCCGATTGAAATAGATGATTCATTTATTGAAGCCGCAACTCCGATAAATTTTGACCGGGAATATGAGGACAACGAAATTGAAGTGGCAGGAGAAATTGAGTTGAAAATGTCGATATCAATCAACAAATACGCCTGGTAAACGAAAAACCGCGGAAATTGACGGATAAGCATATTGTTGATGATCATGATTACGCAATAGATGTGGACCGAGTGGTTAAATCCATGGAGCGACTCGTTATTGTAGAGGAGGAGAACAAAACTTTAAAGACAAGAGTGAGACATTATCAGAAAAACTAGTCTAAACAGAAATCGCGAATCAAGAAACTTGAAGCTGTGGTTCTGGTGTTGAAAACTCAACTGGAAAAGTACTCAAAGAAGCTAACGGATCCCATTCTTCTTGAGTTACAACGCAACAAGAACAGGAAATCACGCGGAGCGAGGTATTCCACAGAAATGAAGAATATGGCAATCGAACTCCATTACTGTTCTAGTAAAGCGTACCGTCAGATGAGGAAATTTTTCACGCTTCCATCGATTAGTACAATCCGCGGATTGTTATCGAAGCTTGAAGTCAAGGAATGTTATTCAAAGACGATCCTTCAGCTGTTAAAACTTAAAGTAGCAGGAATTCCTGAGGATGAAAGGCTGGTGACAATTCTGCTACATGAAATGGCAATCACCCAGCGTTTAACATATATAGCAAACGCGAAGGTTGATTATTTTCAAGGGTTTCCAACCAAAGTTGGGCTTGAAGACAATAATCTTACTCAGAGAGCAAATAATGCACTAACTATCATGGTGAAATCTATGAAATCTGGATTCAAAAAAGCGATCGGTTATTTTTTAATGCCAGTTCTGCCAATGCAAGTCGATTCAAGACAGACGTTTAAGCAAGAACAAAATTAATCGATAACCTTGCGCTAGCGCTTCACTAACGCTACGTAGTTCACTTATTAGAGGTGCCCGCTGATGTGGCGATGTTGTGGCATCTGCTAGAATGTCAAAATATCACTCCGTCGTGCGCCACATGTCATCCGATATTGACACGATGTTTTGACGTGCAATTACATGCCACTCAGCGGCTACAAAACTGACAGATTTGCTTTTTGCTAAATGTTTATTGACATTTGGCGATTGCTTTTAAATTGACGGTTGCTAATTTTTACACACGCCGAGACTGAAGTTTGAATGGCTGTGATATAGTTAACGAAGGCATCAAACTAGTGGTTGAAGCAGGTCTCATCCCAAAAATGATAACATGTGATCAAAACAGCACAAACAGAGCGCTTTTCAAAAATTATGGTATCACTGAAATGCAACCTTGGCTAGTGTACAATAAAAATAAAATCTATTGTGCCTTTGATGCTCCGCACTTGATAAAATCTACGCGAAATAACTTGCTCCGACACAATGCTATATTTGACGGTAAAATTGGTTCATTCCGACATATAAACGACCTATTTAATGAAGACGTTAAGCTCATTCCTCGAAGTGTACCCAAGCTGTCCTATGACCATATAAACATGGCACCTTTCACAGAAATGAATGTAGGAAAGGCAGCACAGACATTAAAAACTTCCCAATAATTGTCTGAATACTGCCAATTATTGTGAAAGCTTCGATAAGCTTTATGATTGTGAAAATTCGCTTTCCTTCGAAGAAACTAAGGTAAGAAGCTACTACAATAACAGGAATAGCTATAATTGCAATAAAACTTATAGGACTTGAAAAGACCATTGTTCGAAAATTAACCACATTGGAATTATATGGCAAATATGAAGCAACGGTTGAAATCACTCAGATTCGTGTCTAAGGATTGCTTCGATTTGTCCAAGGTATGTGTTACAAATATGTATTACTTTTATTTGCTGCATATTACATTTTGCAGGAAGCTGAATACCCAATACTCGCAGCACAATCCCGATCTCCGTATTTTATCCAAGGATGGATTCAATATATTTCCGCCGTTGAACATCTTTGGATAGAATTGCAAACTGCATATGGCTTTGGATTCTTGAGAACTCGTAACTATTCTCAAGATTGTCTTGACCTTTTTTTTTTCAATAATTCGTTGGAAGAATTCAAACAACAACCATCCCGATGCGAGTAAATTTGCATCGGCTTACAAAGCCTTTGTTATTAATTAGCTAGTAGCACCTAAGAAGCTCGAGAATGTTAAAGCTGATTTGAGCAAATACTTCGTTAACACTTCACAAATGGCAAAAATCAAATTTATTCCAAACGAACACCGTAAGAATTACAAAAGATCATCAAATCGTACACACATTCAAGAAAATCCCATGGACATCAGCGACTCCAATCAACTGAGCAATATATATTATACGACAGGATGGGTATGCTCCAAATTAAGCCATCGTGAGTGTATTGAAAGGTCAATTGCTGACACCTCGAACGAATCATCTTTCTTCATGAATATCTCAAAAGATTCAAACAAAACAGTCGTCTCAATGCTCCTGGTAAAATCATGTTCAAATTTTGCAGAAAAATTGTTTGCATTTTCGAAAAAAGTTTCGACGTACTTTTGAAGAAAAGCGTGTATGGTGTTAAACGCTCTATATTGGACACTATCTACTGGCCGTACCAATCAAGTGTTGCAGAAAACCTGATATATGGAGTGCTTTGTGTTCCATGTGCTAAGAAAGTTGCCGACAACTATCTAAACATGCTAGTGAAGGCAAAGCTGCAAAATTTTAATATGGAATTTGTGTAGATGCCATAATGTTCTCCGGCGGTAGCACTGGTGGTTACCCTTGCCAACCTCGCTGATTGATCCTACCTTGGATAAATACCTCGATTATGGCACCCAACAGAAAGCTGGTTTCCGCTTTTCTCTGATCGGGCGCTGCATAATGTAAGGTTGCAAAGTAGATTCCAAATGGGGGGGTTTATTTGTTTGAAGACCAACATCTTCTCGTTCCTTGGCCTGTATTTTGGATGTCCGATCTCTATCGTTAAGTAGCTTATCATCAAACGCGGGTTGCCTCTTCTTCGTCGCGGGCAAGCATGGTAGCGGATCGAGACGACCGCGCGAAAAAGTTTGGACTGTATCAGTAAGGCTTGCAAGTAATTGTTTTGCAATAAATCAAGGCATTTCTCATATAACAGTGCACGGAAACAACATTAAAAAAACGGTTTGTGTTGGCATGTCGGCAGTGGCGAAAGGCAAAAATTATTTCCGACTTGTCGTTAATATGAGAGTGCCAAACCGTGCAATCAAGAGAGAGTATAAGCGCATGTCACGAAATGAGAATCAAACTCGGCGGGGCAAGGTATTTTACGAAGCTTGATTTGTCCAATGCGTTTTATCACTTGGAGCTTCATGAACAGTCCAGGGACCTCACCACTTTCTTGACCGAAAAGGGCATGTTTCGGTTCACTCGCCTGATGTTCGGGGTGAACTGCGCCCCGGAGATCTTCGAGCGGGAGATGTCAAGAATACTCGGTGAGGTGGATAACCTCATAGTGTATATTGACGACATCCTCATGTTTGCCGATAATTTGAACCAACTTCGCGAAACGGTGGCGCATGCGCTGAGAATTCTAAGAGCAAATAACTTGACCTTGAATTTTGAGAAATGCGCAAATGTGCAACTTGGCCATTTGCGGCCAGCCATTTTGTGGGTGGTTTGCCCGGACTGGCGGAACACACGACTTACCTTCACCGCTGCCTGAATACGAAAGAGGAAGAGTTCGCTTCACGCACACCCGCGTGGCCTGCTGCGGGATTCGGCGGTTGGCGAAGCAGGCCAGTTGCAAGGTGATGACAGATGTAGGATTGGGTGATATTGCTAAGGTCTATACATAATTGGGCAAGATATCTATTCAAATAAGGAGTTGCACAAGTCGCCAACGAAGTTGCCGTATGACATCCGCCGGAGAACATTATGGCATCTACACAGAATTCAAATCGAGCAGCCGAGCGCACCTAAAAAGAAAGAAAACAAAAAGAGAATTGACAAAACGCAAAAAACTCAATATTAAATAATATTAGTAAATAATTGTTTTGAATTTGATTTATTATGCTTGCTTCGTTTGTTGTTATTGATTCGATAAAGTGGTTTCAAATGAACTGACATTATTAGTGTATCTTTTTTTTATTTACATTCTCGTTACACGATAAACGTAAAAACCTCAAGATGAGTAGACGCCTCAGTTTTTGTTCAACAGGTGGAACCACTTTCATCGATTTCAGTGTCTCCAAGGGGAAAGTCACTCGACCACCTTGTGCTACCACCCTAAAAACACAATCCACCACACTTCGAACACACTCACCACCACATGAAAGATAAATTCATATTTTCAAATTCTATCGGATAAGTGAACACTTCCTCTTCGAAATGATCGTGGTGGATTGATTAGGCAAGTTTTCAATAACGAGAAATTTAAGGAAGAAGCCATTGTTTACGTTTGTCAGTTAGGCCCTAATGAAAAATTTGTCGATATGTAAGCATGTATTAAACGTCTAAACCGTTCATGATTGCCAATAAGCATAAATTTTTGTGCATAGTTTGCGAAAACACAAAAACACCTTCTGTCACCCCAGAAACACATTCGTACACGATCAACACAAACATAACGTGGCAGAGTTACTCACCCCCTGGTGTCTCCAGTGAAATGTATGAGAAATATATAAGTCGGTTATCTTGTTGCTTCTTGCCATCTACACGCAAAAAAATACGTAGTTATACCAATCCAAAATAGGAATCAATTCAACTAAAATTTTGGTTTAAATATGGACCAATAAAACTGATGAATTAATTCAACAAAACCTTTGAGCTGAAATAAAACTCCATGCGTTATAGAATTAAACGTCGTGTTTTATTGCTCAAAACAATTTTTTTTGTTAAACCAACTAAACGCATTTGTTGAAATAATAAAAAATGATGAAGTAATTCAAGAAAACCATTGAATTGAAATAAACCTTAATGATTTATAGAATTGAACATCGTGTTATATTGTTCAAAACAAAATATTTTGTTAAACCAAATAACAACTTTGGTTGAAATAATAAACATTAAAGAACTAATACAACAAAACCATTTAATTGAAATAAAACAATATGCTCTATAGAACTAAATTTCGTGTTTTATTGTTCAAAACAATAAACGCACCATATTCCTCCAGCAAAAAGGCGTTTCGGAACGCAAGAATCAGACTTTGCATGAGTTAACATCGTGTATGCGGTTGGATGCTGGTCTCTGGAAGAAATGTTGGGGAGAGGCAATCACAAAAGAGCTTGTTTGTAAAATTGCCTTTTTTTGGAAGTTGTGCGCATAATTATACGATCCTAACGCCCTATAGTATACTTCCAACATCTGGTATACTGATTTTCCAGTTATCTGCAAAGCGAATAACTCGTTGATAATTTGTTTTAAAAATTATAATTGATTATATTTCAACTTACATTAGATTAGCAGAGGCAGCAACTTGCCATGTCGGCAGCATTGAGACACTTTTAAACAATAACAATATGGCGCTGTAAAATGGGCGCTCATAAACATGTTTTGCGAAATGATAAATTAACCATTTAAGTTATTATTTAAAGTAATATCACACAGCGGTGATTACTTTAAATAATATTATTGGTTTGATTTCAATTAAATTTTGAATTGATTTGGAAGTCTTTCATGAATTGAAACAAATAAAAATCTTGTACTGAAAAGAATCAAATAATTTTGTTGCTTAAAAAAAGAGTGATTTCTTGGGGTGATAAAATATTTTGTTAAAACAATAAATTAAACATTTGCGTTAAACGATAAATGTGGTTGTTATTTATCAAATATTATTCAAATTAATATCACACAGCAGTGATTACATTAAAAAAATATATTGGTTTGATTTGAATGGAATTTTGAATTGATTTGGAACTTTTTTATAAATTGAAACAAATAGAAACTTTGGTTTGAATACCAACAAAATATTTTGTTGATTCAAAGCAGAGTGATTTCTTAGGGTGGCAAAATACTTTGTTCAAGCAATTAATAAATCATTTGAGTTGAAAAATAAATGTGATTGTTCTGAATCACACAGCAGTGATTATTTTAAATAATATTATTGGTTTAATTTAATTGAAGTTTTGAATTGATTTGGAACTTTTTAAAGAATTGAAACAAATAGAAACTTTGGTTTGAATACCAACAAAATATTTTGTTGATTCAAAGCAGAGTGATTTCTTTGCGTGTATGTGGCTAAAGTATAAAACGCCGGTAACGCGATATGCACGGAAAATAATAATTATCTAAAATGTATTGCAATGCATAAAATATATTGATTCAATGCATACTTTTTATGCATTGCAGTGATATAAAAGGAATAAAGCGTAGAAAGGGATATATGATATTTTTTTCAGCATTTTCGATGGTGTCCGTGTACACCATAAAATGATGCACACGGAGAAAAACAAATATACTATACAGCATAAATCTATCCAGTCATTGAAATGAATAAACCAGGTTTATACATTGATAAGAATATATCAAATATATGCATTCCAATGCATTAATCAAATTTATGCATTTCAATGCATATATTGAATTTTTGCAATGCAATGCATATTTTTATGCATCTATGCATTCCAATGCATAAATCAAATGAACACATTTAAATCCATAATTTCAGCTCGGTAATAATTTTTGCTGATGTTGTGCTGTAAAAGTGAATTTATACTGAGAGAACGGCCTTTTTTACAACTATTGCTGATTTCTGTAAATATTATTACTGATTTTTCTGTAAAATATAATAAAATACAGATGTCAGTAATAAAAATAACCGAATAACCTCGGTTTCAGGAAAACTCGGTCCTTTTCGTAGACTCAGTAATTCTGTGAAGCGAACGTTCAGCAAAAAAAAATCGCTTCACCGAGCTATCGTCAATTTATTTACAAATTTCTCAGTTACCGGCTGGCTTCTTCAACGTTCTATGTGAAGCCATTTTTTATAAAGTTCAGTTAGTTAGTGAACGCTTCTGACTAAATACGCGTTCCTCACTGAGAAGAACATTATACACATTTTGATATAGAAGTTATTTTGAACTCGCTGATTGATGCGGACAACATCAATGCTTAATTGTTTAGTAAGTTAACTTAATTTTAAATTTTATTTTATTTTTGAAACTGCAGCAAGATGGCTGACGCGATCGTTAGCTTCATCTGTTGTCGCCTTGTTCCGGGGAATTTATATGGATTGAGTATTCGGTAATTTAACCTGAATTGTTAATAAATTTGTTTTTTTTTTAAACTTTGAATGTATTTTTTGAAGCGAATAAAAATTGATCTCAGAACAACAAGTGCCTAGCCTGTGAACTTATTTTTAATTATCACCGAAAAAATGGGATTATAAAGTACCATGTCATAAGAAATTTGATTTTACAGATATTCCGCACTAATTTTGTGGATATGTCGGTAGTAAATTACAAAAATAATCTGTTAAAATATTACTGAAGTCCTCGGTAATTAAATATATTGGTGTGGCGACATGTTCGGCTTCTTTTTTAAGGATTGTTCAGTTAATTTTGAAGATCAGTTCGTTATCGTTTGACATATCACTGAAGGTTATGCAGTACCGAGTAACCGGTAGTTGAAATAGATTACCGAGGTGACAACCGAGAGCTCAGCTGTTGAGAAATCGGTAATTTTTTAACTGAGCCCGGTATAAATAATTAAGTGTGTACACACTGAAGTTTAAAATACAACAAGCCGACCCAATTTTGCTACCCGATTTAGTTTGGAACTGGATAAAAAACTAATTTGCTATTAAATTTGCACAAGTCTCCTAAAGTACACGGAGAACATCGAAAATGCTGAAAAGCATATTATATATCCCTTTCTAAGCTTTATTCCTTTTAAATCACTGCAATGCATAAAAAGTATGCATTGAATCAATATATTTAATGCATTGCAATACATTTTAGATAATTATTATTTTCCGTGCATATTGCGTTACCGGCGTTTTATACTTTAGGCACTTTAGGAGCTGAGACGATTTTGTGCAAATTTTATATTCTTTTGTCTACTGAAAGCGCGTGCATTTTGCGAAGTCCATTACCTTTTGCCTCAACGCTTTCCTTCCCAGAAGGTTTTTAGTAGTTTTGTGATGCAAAAACTGCTTTTTTGGAAGAAGTACTTGAACAATTGTTGTTACGTCGTTGTTGGTAATCGAATTCATTGAAAAACGTTTGTTTTAAACCCAAAAGTATCTTATTGTTTTTCAATAGTTAGTTGAATTCTGAAGAACACATATGGACAAACCAAATGAGCCGGAGAAATCGCTGAAACGAAAACTTATGATTAAATTGTACATTGACAAACATGAGAACGTCCATAAAGTTCTGGATCATCTACGCTACCATGGAAGGAGAGTGTTAAGGGCTTAGACTGAAGCATTCTCAACGGCAGTCATTACATCAACATTTAGAAATGACAGGGTGTAAGTCACTCGACCACCTTGTGCTTCCACCCTAAAAAACACAATTCGCCACACTTCAAACACACTCGCCACCACATGAAAGATAAATTCATATCTGGCACCACTTACACGAATCGATTGTTTGTTTTTGTTTCCCTCTCGCTTACACGAATGTAATTCAGACGATGCATATGTAAGCATGTATTAAACGTCTAAACCGCTCATGGTTGCCAATAAGCATAAATTTTTGTGCATAGTTTGTGAAAACACAAAAACACCTTCTGCCACCCCAGAAACACATTCGTACACGATCAACACAAACACAACGTGGCAGAGTTACTCACCCCCTGGTCTTAATTTAGGTCGCTTGAAAACATTGCTCACATTAAAAGTCATTTTTTCATACACGCTCGTTTGTAATTACTCAAAACTGAGTAGAAAACGACTCAGTTTCGTTAAAAGTTGAACTACCCTAATTAGAGTAATTGAAGGGTTACTCAATTTTGATTAACTAGGTCACCTGTCGAAATTAGAGTAAACATTACTCAGTCACGTTTGCTTGTATTTTTACAAAACTGAGTAGAAAACGACTCAGTTTTGTTAAAACTGGAACTACTTTAATTAGAGTAGCTATAAAGTTACTCAATTCTGATAAACTATGTCCCTTGTTACACACAAAAAATAATGATTATTAAAATTAAAAAAAAAACATTGCCAAAATTGAAAAGTTGTGTTGGTTCTTTTTCGTAGAAAGCGGTTTACTTTCAAAACCAAAACCTTCAAACCGTCAATTCAAAATTTTGCTGCTCTACATTTAAAAGTTGAAATTTTTAAAACAAATTGTGGAGCTGTCAAATCGAAACCGTGGCATCGTTGAAAATAAAAGCCAATTATTTTTATTCCAGAATAAACTTTCATCCAGAAAGTGTCGTGCAATTTAAATAAAAGTATGCTGTAAAAAAACTTTTAACATAAAAAGTTTTCTTTTCAGATGAATTGTAGAACTGTCAAATCCACTCCGTTACATATTTCAAAATGAAAGCAAATTATTTTTATTTGAAAATGAACTTTCAACTAGAAAGTATTGTGCAATCAAAATAAATGTATGCTGTTTTGATTGAAAGAAAAAATGGTTTTCACATAAAAAGGTTTTAATTTTCAAATGAATTATTAAAAGTTTCATAGAGACCGGAGGTTGGCGTCGTTCAATCGCCAATGTTTCCATCCCGGAAGATGCAAGTCGAAACATTTTCCCCATATCTTCCTAATTCCCCTGAGCCAGCTCTAGCGTCTGCTGCCGCTCGTCGTCGCTTGTGGCACCGCTGCAAAAAAAATGGGATTATTAACAGTGCCTATTATTATATGGCCTATTCCGTTTGCATGGTCCGTTCGGAATTTAATAACACCGAAAGTTTGTAAACTTTCCTGATGAGCGATTCCTTGGGGCGAGAAACATTTTGAATGTGGAGCTTATGTATTATTTGACATTATAGAGAAAAAATCCATACGACGACTTCGTTTGTGTTGGTGGATTTGACAGTTCTACAATTTTCATGGTAAAAGAACATACTTTTAAATTTACACACTGAACCGAAAAAATATACTTTCAATTCAAACACAAAACTTTCGCAGTAGATGATTTTACTTTTAATTTAATGAAAAATAAACTCTTTTCAGAAATAAAGTGCTAAGCTTTTAATAAAACAATATTTCTTTTTTGTGTGTAGAATTTGAGTAAACATTATTAAGTCTAGACAAAATCGTCAAAAGAACGAAAGTAACAATTGTAAACAATGACTCAAAACGTAAATTTCCTAGAAATTCCAGGTTGTTAACATCTATATCCACTACCGACGAGAAGGTTATAACTCCATGCATCTGTTCATGGTACTATATTGTTTGTGGGAGCAAGCAGATCACAGAAAAATACGCTAGAAGTCATTGTTTACAAATGTTTCTTTCGACCTTTTGACTATTTTGTCTAGAAGTATCCAATTGTATTTTTTAATTTATTTTATTCAAATTGTTGACTGTTCCGACAACTGTCCAGTAAATTTGTTATTTTCTGGATTGATTGTAATTCATGGATTCAATTCGGCACTTCGACGTCAGAATGATTGTTGATTACAACATACAGCCGTCTCATCTTGAAAATTTGATCGACTGAACCACGTTTTTCGTTTTTGACAGCTTCTTTGTAGTTACTCTATTTTTATAAATACAGCGCTTTTACAATCAGAGTAGCATTTACTCAGTTTCCTTATATCAAGTTACTCAGTTTTTGACAGTTAGCATAGAAATACGAAACTGAGTGAAAGTTACTCTATTTAGAGTAGATCTGAACGAGCGTGTAGCTCACAATTTTCAACGGGGTAGTTCCATATATAGTCACTAGATTCATAGTCTGGCGGATACAACGTCGGGAGCCAATTTGAACTGTCAGTTGGCGGAGCCAATCGAGCATATCTCGAGTAATTTATGTTAAGGGCCTAAAAGCCATTTGTAAACAATGACTTTAAATATCGATTTCTCTTGAATCTTAAATCACTCTCGTGAAATGAAAGCAGCATTTGGTAGAAGAATGTTAGTTCTACCATATGGAGTAGCAGGATATAGTGGGATTCTCGTGATTTGTGAGAAATCAACGTTGTTTACAAATGGCTTTTAGGCGCTTAACATGAATTTCTCGAGATATGCTCGATTGGCTCCGCCAGCTGACAGTTCAAATTGGCTCACGTTGTTGTATCCGCCAGACTATGAATCTAGTGACTATAGTTCCATATATTTTACGCACACGCTAAGACAAGAAAATCAAAAATTCGGCATAAAATACCGAAAATCGTACAAAAGTGCACATACTGAAATTATCGGTAAACATGGATTACCGAAATTTCGGTATTGCAGGAAAACCGGGAAAAACATTAATATTTACTTATTTTTGTACGGTAATTTTTACCGAAAATGCTAGCAACTCAATGAGAGCATTTTTAACCAAATTTAGGTAAAATATAACGATAAAATCTGTAAATCCACTTTACTGAAGAACTAAGTAAAATCAAACGTTTTGTTTTGGTAAATTATACCGATACTTTAGGTTTTGCTACCAAAACCTAATTTTCGGTAAAATTGAAACCGTATTTTCGGTAATCTGATCTTAGCGTGCAGGAAAATAAATCCTTTATTCATTATATTATGGTTTCAGTTGAAAATCGAATTTATCGACTAGCGACAACCGATTTAACTCTCGTTCTGTAGCTTACACAGAGAAAGCAAACAACTTAAAATTAAGTCTTTTTCACTCATCTTGACAGCTAAGTGCAACCACTCAAAATTGAGTTGTTCAAGAAGTACATACTTTTAAGTACTTTGAAAAGACTTCGCTTTGGGTGAAATTAAACTGTTCATCAAAAAGTCACTATTGGGTAGGAGTAATCCAAAATTAAGTATTAAATATAGATTTGTTTTATAAAAATAGCAACTTCTTCTTCTTTCAACAACAAATAAGTACGCAAATTGTTTTAAAGTTTAAATGATTTTATTAACACTCACTTCATACCTTCTTACAGGATACATATGATAAAGAGGCATTATTAAATTTTCTTATGGGCAAAGTTAGCTCTGTAACATTAATGGCCACAAGGTCGTATAGCTTGCTACACACTTAATTATTTATACCGGGCTCAGTTAAAAAATTACCGATTTCTCAACAGCTGAGCTCTCGGTTGTCACCTCGGTAATCTATTTCAACTACCGGTTACTCGGTACTGCATAACCTTCAGTGATATGTCAAACGATAACGAACTGATCTTCAAAATTAACTGAACAATCCTTAAAAAAGAAGCCGAACATGTCGTCACACCAATATATTTAATTACCGAGGACTTCAGTAATATTTTAACAGATTATTTTTGTAATTTACTACCGACATATCCACAAAATTAGTGCGGAATATCTGTAAAATCAAATTTCTTATGACATGGTACTTTATAATCCCATTTTTTCGGTGATAATTAAAAATAAGTTCACAGGCTAGGCACTTGTTGTTCTGAGATCAATTTTTATTCGCTTCAAAAAATACATTCAAAGTTTAAAAAAAAACAAATTTATTAACAATTCAGGTTAAATTACCGAATACTCAATCCATATAAATTCCCCGGAACAAGGCGACAACAGATGAAGCTAACGATCGCGTCAGCCATCTTGCTGCAGTTTCAAAAATAAAATAAAATTTAAAATTAAGTTAACTTACTAAACAATTAAGCATTGATGTTGTCCGCATCAATCAGCGAGTTCAAAATAACTTCTATATCACAATGTGTATAATGTTCTTCTCAGTGAGGAACGCGTATTTAGTCAGAAGCGTTCACTAACTAACTGAACTTTATAAAAAATGGCTTCACATAGAACGTTGAAGAAGCCAGCCGGTAACTGAGAAATTTGTAAATAAATTGACGATAGCTCGGTGAAGCGATTTTTTTTTGCTGAACGTTCGCTTCACAGAATTACTGAGTCTACGAAAAGGACCGAGTTTTCCTGAAACCGAGGTTATTCGGTTATTTTTATTACTGACATCTGTATTTTATTATATTTTACAGAAAAATCAGTAATAATATTTACAGAAATCAGCAATAGTTGTAAAAAAGGCCGTTCTCTCAGTATAAATTCACTTTTACAGCACAACATCAGCAAAAATTATTACCGAGCTGAAATTATGGATTTAAATGTGTAGTTCTCCTGAATGTTTACATGCAATAATGTTTTCTCCAAAGACAACATAAACATCACCGATTTTGAATGTCTCCGCACAGCATATAATATGCGAAGGAAAATCATGATGAGAACATTGATAATTATGAACTGCGATCGTGTTGCTTATATTATCCTCTCTCTGTAAAAAAATATTCACCGCATCCATCAATGCAACAGTTCATCCCTCAAAAATCAAAATCTGGAAAATGTTGCAAATCTTTTACTTAAAAAATTAATAATTCTTACCCGCAAGCTTTTCGTAGCTTCCCTCGTCAATTTTGTTTTTCTTTATTTGCTCCATTATTATTGTTTTAAAACCAATTCACGTTTTTTTTTCTGAGGAATAAAAATCAATGAAAACCGATTTCTTCCGGCCGAGAATAGCACATTAATGAAAATGGCGCACAGCTCAAAATCTTCATCAAAATAAAAAGAAACTCTTCATTTTGTTTTCATCACAGGGGAGAAAAGAAAACAATTCAAATTTAGATTAAAAGCACTCAACGCTAACAGTCCTCGGAGTATTCTATTTTGAATCCAAATGACGTAAAAGGAGCTTATGCTTACAATACTTTAAATTTGAGTTAAAACTACCTATCATTGAGAGTTGAAATTTATCCAAAACAGCAGTCTTAAGAGTGTACCTCCTTTTAAGTACTTTATACTTCGATTTTAAGTTATTTCGTTTCTCCGTGTATACCTAATGTCGGAAGTAGTGTGCTGTATGACGTATCAGATGCGCCATACAGCGCACTACTTCCGACATTAGGTATAACGTACACGGAGAAAAAACAGTCCCGTTTGAAACAACAAACTTGTTTGTTGACATCCAAACTAAAAAACTAGTTATTTTTAAAATCCGTTTTGTGGATTCAAATCAACGATTTTGTTTCGAAACAAACAGGCAGGTTGTTTGTTTCTACCTAGAGACATTATGGTTGTTTTAAACTAATATTTTTGTTGTTTCCACCATGAAAGGGGTTTATTTTTACTAAAAACCCGGTTGCATTCACTCAGCGAAACAAATTAAAATTTTAGATTGATTCAACCAAAGCGGCGGTTAAATCAAACTGATATTTTGTTTGGAGAAAAAATAACTAAAAATTTAGTTTGAAAAGAAATTTTTCTTGGGTTATTTAATTTTCCATCAAACGTGTATTTTCCGGAAGTTTAGCTCGCATAGTGCACACGTTATGTCTCAACAAATTATCCCACCCGGATTTATCCAATAAAAAGTAAGGTACGGTAATTGTTAATTGTAATTGTTAAGCCCATATATAATACACCTCTTTCCCTTTCAGTCCTATTACAAAGATGGAGCCCGTAACACAAACAACACCCGGATCATCGACATCTTGATACAGATGTGCGAACGGACAATAGATTCGCTCGGCCTGCCAGAGGATGAAAGGAGCTTCATTTTGGATGTTGGCTGCGGTTCGGGACTTTCCGGAAGATCACGCTCGGATTAGCGTTAACAATTGCGGTAATACGTGAAATAGAAACATTCGAATAATTAAAAATGTTAAAATAAACAAAATTTTACTAACATTTTAAAAACCCTAAAACTAGTAGAAAGGCTTGCATTAACCTTTGTAGATTTCTCTTAGAAAACTAAGAGAAGTCTATAAATATTAATATGCCCTTTTTTAATGTTTTTGTCAACATTTTCAAGGAAATATTTTTGAAATAAAAGAAAAAAATATGGTGATGGTAAACAGAAATGTTTGTGGATTCAACCGTTTTCGTTTGTTTGTTTCAAACAGCAATTCAGTTTAAATCATACTAAAATTTGTTTGAAGCAAACCATTAGCGTTGGTAGAATCAACCAACATATCTGTTTGTTTTCGAAGCTGTCATAATGAAACAACCAACATCATGGTAAATTCAAACGGATGTCAGTTGAACTTAACTGCTCAATTCCCAAAGCAATAACTCAAAGTTTTAGTTTGTTTAACCACCATAGGTAGTTAAATCAAACTGATATGATGTTTGTGCCCAATTCAATGTGAAATTTCGATTAAATGAAACTAGAATATGTTTGCGTTTACCAATCTTTTTTCTCAGTGTACAGAACGAGAGTAAAATCGATTGTCGCTAGTCGATATATTCGATTTTCAACTGAAACCATAATATATTGCACCGAATATACTAACCACACTTTTTTGACAGATCAGAGTGCTTCTACACGAAGTGTTAGAATTTGAACCGTGCTCTTCACCGGATTCCGTACTTTTAGATTCAGGAAATGATATTAACATAAGCACTGGTGTCTGTTTTCCTGCAATTTCACATCAATCGTAATGAATCTAGAGCACAAAATATCAAACCGACCTATCCGAATATTTTCCAAGTCCACATAAACATGCTCCCTGAACTGTCAAAACTGCATTGATGACGCCATCGTGCAATGATCTATAATGCTATCGGTCTGAAACAGGTTCAAGAAGAACACATGAGAGAATTGAAAAAAGTTGTGAAGAAGTGATTTTCGTTAAGCCTTCGTTCACCTGCTGGAAGAGGAACTTTTGTAACGATTTTTGCTGTTTTACTATTTTATTGAAAAATTAATTAAAAATGTCGACAGAAGTTGCGTAAGTATCAGTATTCATTAGTTTTTCTTGTGCTTAAAAACTACTAAGTTTTGGCTGCTTGCTGCAAATGAAATTCGCGTGTTCCGGCCTCCATTTTTATCGATCTAGGTCGCTGATTGGACTGTTATTTTTACACATTTTTTTTGGATTCGTAGAATCGTTTCCTTAGAAGTTGCTTAGAAGTTGCAAAATTGCTTTCGAAACACACACATATAGTATTTGTATATTTAATTCGAAGATATAATGGCTTAGGAAAGAGAAAACGACATTTTAGATTAGTCGACCGACATCCCGCGTCGCGTATCCACGACACTGGTCATAACCTTTATTAACATCAGAACAATCGAGACTAATCTAGAAATTGAAATCAGGACTCAATTCACTGACTTCAATAACTAGTACTACGGTGAGCTTTTCTGATTAAGTTAGGTATTCAAATATAGTATTTTTCTTCAGTGTTCCTCCACCAGTGGTATGGGCCCAGCGGAATGATGTCCTTTATTTGACGTTAAACGTGGAATGTCCTGATCCAACTTTTAAGTAAGTACAGTACAACAATCGTTTTCTGGAATTTGTTGCAAATGATATATTCCGCAGATTTACAGAAGATACGATGTATTTCAAAGGTGTTGGTTTACCGGAGAAGAAAAACCACGAACTCACCGTGAATTTTTATGGCAAAATCAATCCGGATAAAGTTGTCAGTAAAAACACAAGCCGCTGTATCGAGTTTGTGATCACTAAAGCTGATACGAAGGCATCTTACTGGCCTAAACTGACTAACGACAGAAACAAACCACATTGGTTAAAAGTAGACTTCAACCGGTGGAAGGATGAAGGATCGGATGATGAGCTGAGTATGTACCTTGAGTTTATTTCTTGTACTTATTATTTTTCTAGATATGTTTGATGCAGAACTCCCGATCTCTAGGTTGCATGCATTAACAAGCAAGGAACCGTGAATATTTATTCAAAAATTTAGAAGCAGTTTTCTTGTAATACCTATTCAAAATAATGTACATGAAAATGTGAATGTTCCTGATTGTAAGTAGAGTACAGTGACCACATTGTCATGGATTTTGTTCTGGTTTTAAAAGTAAACTGCATTATAATTTCAGAAAATCTATGCCGGTATCTCACACTTTGAGTATAATACTGATTTTTTAAGCTTATTTTTCGAGTAATTCATGTTTAGGGCCTAAAAGCCATTTGTAAACAATGACTTGAAATGTCGGTTTCTCTTGAGTCTTATCACTGGCATCTGGTAGAAGAATGTTAGTTCTACCATATGGAGTAGCTGGATATAGAGTAGGATTCTCGTGATTCCTGAGAGATCAACGTTTAAAGTCATTGTTTACAAATGGCTTTTAGGCCCTTAACATGAATTACTCGAGTTTGCTTTTTAACTGGGCTTTAGCCCAGTTAGCGAGTGCTCAGTTAAACAACACCCAGTTAGCAAACATATACTGTAGTAGGAAATGTTCGCTCATCACCATGAGGACCCAAGAGTGTTCAGTAATGTTTGCTAGAATGAAAGATATGAAGAGAAAGTGTTGATAGTTCCGTCGGCATACGGCAGGTTTTGAAAAATGAATAGAAGTATTGAAAATTAAGCGAAGGGCTTGGATATAGCAGTACTCAAACCATTCCTTTGCCTTACATCCCCAATGCGGGATAGGTCAAGGCACGAACTTATCCGCCACCTTGACAGGCAAAAGAATGCAAGCCTGATCGTGCTCATGTACTGCCAATTGCTTGTGATGGTTCTAGTATTTGTTTGTTGCCGGCACTCTCTGTTTTGTTGCCGGCATGGGAGATAAAATCTCTTTGTTTGGGTTTTTCACTTTTATTCGGGTATTTAACGAGGGTACCGGCTGGTAGCTGGACAGAACATCCGTCGGATTCGACCGATGAATGTCTCTTAATGAAACATACGCTGAGGAAATAAATCATTCGATTTACATAGTAAATGCGTATGAAATTTAACGGTAAGAAATAAATATGAATTTCATACGACTGCGCAATGCAAACATTTTATTGAGGCATGATATGATTTTTGTTGTACATATTTATGGATTCCATGAAGCCGTCGCATGAAATCATTAGATATATAGTATGAAGGTCATATCACAGTCGTACAAAACGCATAACGTTTGAATTTATTTTTTTTCGGATCTGTTATGAAATCCAATATGACTGACTATGCTTTCTAATATATGTTAAAGTTAACGGAAGCACGCATCAAATTAGGAAATTCTTTTATTTAATAAATAGAATAAACAAATTATTCTATTTAATAAATAAGCCATCTTTTTAATTTATTAAGAACTATGTTTAGTTGATACAAGAGATCGCAGCAAGCCGTGCTTTGAAAATGACGTGTTTTGCGATTGCTGCGTTATTTTCGCGGAAATAAAATTAAAAATATTCCTTTTTTCAACTTAAGTACCGTAAGGTCGCCATCCACCGCTTGACCTCCATTCACCACTCATTTCATCTTAAAATGAATATCTTTTAAATAACGTGTAAGTTATTGTAACAAAAGTTTTTGCCACATGTAAATAGCTTCTATTCGAATAAGTATTCTTTGTGTATCTTTCGTATTATTTTCATAGAAATACTTTTCTTAGAGTGCGCCCCGCTAAACGTCATGTTGCCTTTGTTTTTAATATGGCAGATCAAGAGTAGCTTTTGTAAATTTATGTTATATAAGCATAGTTTGTGTAGTTTCTCGATATAAATTATATAAGCGGATAAGAACTAGGTATGTACTATGTAAACAAAGTATTTTTTCTACGAAAATACTATATTTGGTAGCACTAAAATGAAATAAATGATGAGCGGCAAATGGTGCACTATCTGCATCATATGTGTTCATTCACCGCTCATGATGTTTCGTTTGTTTGCAGAATGGATCTAATTCGATGGAAAAATTGTATACCGAGACCGATTTACAAAATGCCTTGCAAGTTGCTGGACGTGGTGTGTCCATCCGGCAAGCTGCACTGCAATATGGAATACCAGCTGGAACTCTTCGGGACAAACTACGGGAAAAATATCCAATCGGCTCAAAACCCGGAAAAGTGTCCGTGTTGACAGATCAAGAAGAACTGAAAATCGTTGGATGGGTCTATTCCCTCGCTCGAGCAGGATTTCCTGTTTCATTGAAACAGTTTTGGATCAGCGTAGGACAGTTCGTAAAACTTAAAAAACGGCTACTCCTTTCAAAAACGGCATCCCAGGGAAAAATGGGTGAAGCTGTTTTTAAAGCGTCACCCTGGAATATCGATCCGAAAGCCCAGCATCCTAGCACGGTATCGAGCAACTATCACGAGGGAGCAAATTAAAGCGTGGTTTGATGAAGTGCGTACTTATTTGGAGCAGGAAAATCTTGCATACCTGCTCTTCAAAACCCTGTAGATATGATGGACCTTCATGATACTGTCAACCCAAAAATATATGAATTGGAGCCTACGTCAAGTGTCACACAAACTGATATATTTGAGGACGTGTTTTCAGATCCGCGTCAAATGCAGGAATCACTGAAGGTATCGCGAATTAAACAGGCATTTCGTCCTCCTGCTGTAGCCACAAGTCAGACCTTTCTTGCTTACCTTAACGCGAAAGAGCAAGAGAAGCAGGCGATTGAAACCGAAAAAGCTCGGAGAAGAGAAGATAGAGAGCAGAAAAAAAGGAGCAGGAAATGAAAAAGAAAGAGAAAAAAATCAATCAAATATTGAAGGCCGAAAAACCTACATCAAAATATCCTAAAAAAACGCTATGTGTGAATTTGCCATTGGGGCTTATGTATTTCGATAAATAAATTTAACCTTTTAATCATAAATTCAAATTTCATTATTTTTGTATACGCAAAACAGGATAAACGGTGAATGGATCATTCATGAGCGGTGAATGGGTCATTGCACTTTGGATGAGCGGTAAATGGTGCCATAAAGTGGTAACACTTTTATATATATATATTTCAGTATTAACATTTGTTTATTGCATTTCAATATTTTTCTATAAAAACAATAGTTTTGCTTTGTTAATAAAGAAAATTGCAATAAAAATTTATCTCAAGATCGCCTTTTAAGCGGAGAATCGTTGAGACACTTTGTTAAATGGGCGGTGGATAGCGACCTTACGGTAAATGGTGGAATTATAGTTTTTCGAGTAATTTGCGTAGGACGTTGTGAATGGAATCCCTCTCTGTGTGTTATGGTCGTGTTTCTGTAGATACACACAAAGAATAATGATTGTTAGAATTAAAAAAACCATTGCTAAAATTGAAAAGTTGCGTTGGTTCTTTTTCGTAGAAAGCGATTTGGTTTCACAACAAAAACGTTCAAATTGTCATATCAAAATTTTCCTGCTTGGTACATTTAAAAGTTGAAACTTTCAAAACGAATTGTAGAACTGTCAAATCGAAACCGTGGCATCGTTGAAAAGGAAAGCAAATAATTTGTATTCCAAAATAAACTATCAACGAGAAAGTGTCGTGTAATAAAAATAAAAATATGCCATTTGCATTGATATAGAAAATAGTTTTTACATCAAGAGGTTTATTTTTCGGATAAAGTGTTGAATGTTCTACCTAAAAGCGTAGCATGGAAGCAAATTATTTTTATTGCAAAATAATTTTTTTTGTTATATTATACATATTATACATACATTATACATATTATACATACAAAAGTTTTTTTTAAGATGAATATTTCACATTTTTACAACATGCCTCATGTATGACCAAGTATGTATGACCAATTCTTTCTTCGTCCATCCTCACGCATCCATCCTCTGAATGTGCTCCCATATCTCGAACGAATTCCGCCAATGTTCCAGCATATTCTATCGGATTCTGTTATCACCCTTCGCCTGGAAATAATAGAATGAAAAGAATTACTGACAATTTGAATCGAAAACAGCCGACGTACTTTTTTACAAAAAACGAACACGAAAAAACATTCTCCTCGCAATTTTCACCAAAGGCGTACGAGAGCGGACGGGAGCAACAAAGCACGCAGTAGATGCGTTCGCAGACAACAACATTTCAAAATTGAAAATGACAATGACGACGATGACTAGCTTTGTGTTGGTTGATTTGACAATTCTACAATTTTCATAGTAAAAGAAACCACTTTTAAATTTACACACCGAACCGAATCATAACACTTTCAAATCAAACGAAGAACTTTTGTTGTAGATAATTTTACTTTCATTTTAATGAAAAATAAACGCTTTTCAGAAGTAAAGCTCAAAACTTTCAATAAAACAAGATTTATATTTTGTGTGTAGATTGTGCGTCGGTAGTTTTTTCTCCATTTTTTGTTTTTTAGTGCCCCGCTCTCGCATCGGGACGAACTTTCCAACATCAGAAAAGGAACATTGGTGAGGTCGTTTCATATTATCAAAAATATAAATTTACTATATATACGCCAGGATCAAGAATGTCCATTTTTGATTCTGGAAGTGTGAAAACTCTTTACATATCCATTTGATATGCGAAGATTATCATGCGGGGCTTATTGTGCATGAAGATGACCTCAGAATGTACGTGTAGGAACAGGCATTCTTGAAATGGGTCGTTGGATTTTCAATAGAGCTCTCACCTTCAATCTCAGGGAGAAAAATCATACGAGAAACGTATGATTTTTTTCACACAAGGTAACATATGAGGTTCATTATGGAATTCGTATGAAATTCATACGTGCTTTGTATGAAATTCAAATCTAGTTCGTATGTATTCCATTAGCCGGCTATGGAAATCCTATGTGCCGTATGAAATGATTTTAGACTGTTAAATTAGTTGTTCATACGTTATGAATATCGTATGTTTAGTTTCCTCAGTGTACAAAAGGGAATGCCTCAAGAATCAGATTTTACCCTTCGTTAAGACGCATGATGGTTCAGTTACGTTTTGGCCATAATCGGGCCAGCTGCCATTACAGCAAAAAACTACAAGGTACAGTACAAATGGGGTTGTGCGCAAAGCTGACGTAGGACTACGAAGCAATGTGCAATCTAGATCGCTAGATCGTTGAAAGAGTGGCCGAAATTGGTTTCGTTACAAATCTTATTCCCATATACTAAACATTTCGCACTACAACCTCAATTATTTGATATAGCCTGTCTTCAGACATCTTGCTTTCACTGGAAATAATATGTATGACATATGATATCAAGATACTCTATACCTCTATATTATAAGTCATTTGGGACCCTTTTACCCAAGAGGCTTCTTTGATTCAGCTCCAATTGCATACGGTTTCTACTAGGCCTATGGGTATACAACACTGTCAAATGTGCAAAAGTCGAAGACATTATGGTTCGGCTCAAGAAAGATATGTTTCGCAGTCGATCATCCCGATACCCAGCCCTCAGCACACCCAAAGACATGTCAACCTTCTTTCCCAGTTGTTAAATTTTGAGATTAGAAAGTAAAATGTAGATAAGACTATTTAATCCGTTAAAGACATCATTAATATATAATATGTTACATTCAAAATATACTTTTATAGTTTTG
Organism: Aedes japonicus; assembly: GCA_034211315.2. Classification (NCBI taxonomy): domain Eukaryota; kingdom Metazoa; phylum Arthropoda; class Insecta; order Diptera; family Culicidae; genus Aedes; species Aedes japonicus. Next base: position 92,119 of record JASCZW010007326.1, read on the forward strand.
AGAATTGTTAAAAGTCAAAGAGATACAAGCCATTTCAGAATAATACACGGAGAAAAAAGATTGGTAAACACAAACATATTCTTTCATTTTCAGTTTCATTTAACCGGAGTTTCACGTTGAATTGGGCACAAACATCATTTTAGTTTGTTTTGACTACCTGAATTAATTCAAACTAGGGAACATATTTGTTATTTGTAGCCAAAGGAACATATTTTAGTCCTTGTTACATTTTATGTCTTATGAAAAGTGACAATACTCGTTTTGCAATTGTGCGAAGATAAGCTTAGAATAAGTAAAACATGGTTAGTCTTCATTTATGTGAATTCTCATTGTCTATTTGATGTTCTATAGTTTGAATTGGTTATGACTAGGGTTCTGATGCATGGTCAGTATCGGAGTCATAGTTTGTTTTCTTTGCAATGAATCTGATTTTGACTGATAAAGGGGCGCGCCTTTGAAGAGAGCTCTCACTCCTCAAAGGGTTTAAATAGCGGAAACTTTCAATAAAATTTGATTCATTGCCAACAAAACAAACAATGACAACTGTAACAACACCGAATACCTCGTCATTTCTCAATAGTGATGAGGTTAATCGACATGCACTAAACAAAGGACACGGGATATACTACAATAGATCAAATTACTGGTCTCAGTGGTTTATGTCCCGAACAGAGGAAAAAAAAAACCATTATGTTGGTTGTTTCATTATGACAGCTACGAAAATAAACAGATTTGTTGGTTGATTCTACCAACGCTTATGGTTTGTTTCAAACAAATTTTAGTATGATTCAAACTGCATTGCTGTTTGAAACAAACAAATGAAAACGGTTGAAACAACAAACATTTCCGTTAACATTCACCCACATTTCTACTGTAGTTTCAAGAATATTTATTTGAATAAAATGCTAATTAGAGACATTATGAAAGTGCACATTTACAATCGACTTCTCTCCGTCTAAGAGAAATATACAAATGTTAATGCGAGCCTTTCTATACTTACTATTTTTAAGTTATTTTTAAATTAAAATATTAAATTTTCACCTATTGGTGAATGATAGCGTGAGAGCATGCAGTGGGCCGGATAATGGAATATGAAATACAAAAAAAAAATCTGTTTCAAACTAAATTTTTAGTTGTTTTTTCTCCTAACAAGATATCAGTTTGAATTTACCGCCGCTCTGGTTGAATTAATCTAAAATTTTAATTTGTTACCTGGGTCAACGCAACCTGTGTTTTGGTAATAATAAATCCCTGTCAAAGAGTAAACAACAAAAATATTAGTTTAGAATAACCATAATTTGTGTTGTATGATGGTAATATATTTAGGTAGAAACAACCAACTTACCTGTTTGTTTCAAAACGAAATCTTTAAAACAGCATAATAGCAAAATTCAACCAATCAAGCTCTTTAATAAGCAAACTAATTTGGTCGTCCTGAAAAGGACGGATTACTTGAGGCGGGGGAAACATGGTTCGCGCTTCGACATGGGCTTTTTTCTTGATCTTCTTGATTCAGCTCCTCGTCGTTGCGGGTGACCATCTGCAGGTGACGTGGGATGATCCTTGTTTCGTTGTTGTCACGGGCGGTATTTGCCGCCATCTCGTAGGCTTCGGCAGCCATGTTTCTCGCAGCGAGGTTGGCGGGAGCATCTGCAAGAGCGTACTGCAGAAACGCCTATCTGAGCCACAACTGCTCGGTAGTGCACCTCCAAGGTGCTTGCTGCCGCCAACTGCGATCCCACCGTCACTACACAGCTCCACGACTGTTGTAAGACTGAATAAAAAATTTCTGCTAAGACCTCTTATCTGATGGCGTCGGATGTTATTGCACGAAAGAAAACGGTACCAACGAAGGCAATGTGATACAAACTGCATCAAAGGTGATGAACTTTAGTTATTACGCCACAATAATTGGTTTGAATTAGGCCACCATAGACGGGTGATTTTATTAACAAAAATATGCCTAATTTGCTTGCCCCTCTCGTGGGTCAAAGTTTTACCTTGTCGACGGCGAGAGGGCTTATCTCATGCTATAAACATGCATGTGAGACCAAGAATTTGACCAGTAGACATATTCTAGTCATTTTTTCACTGCCAACGTTTATATAAAGGCACTAACATCAGGTGTGATACTGGCGGGCTAGACCGCAATTCACTCTTAGACTTCTTACTTTCAATCTTAGGTAAACGACTAAAATTACACTTTAAATTTTCGTGGCAACTTATGTTGTTGTTTATCCATTTGTTTTATGGATTAACCCCCTCCCCCCTGGTTTGCAATGGTATAATAAGTCAATGTAATTGCAACATCTTCGAAAAGGGTGAATGTTATTATCGAGGTAGTTATCTGACTGTTCGCAGTGAAGTACATAGTCATAGAAAAGTGTTACTTAAGACGGACGATGACAGGCAGGTATATTATAAATAGGACGCGCAGAATAAATCTTTCCATGTGATGAAGTTTCTCAGAGCCGTATGATTTCTCGTCTCCATGGGGGTCTCTGGGGGTGGACGGTGGTATTGGGGGTTCCGTGTGGGGTGGCGGCGGGCTTTGGGTTTGGGGGATGCAGGTCTGGGAGCGAGCGGGGGGCGTCTGCTCGGGCACATGATCTTTTGCCGGTCTGCCCGTTGCGGGTTGGGCAGGGGGGAGGATACCCCCTAGGTGTCCTCTGTCTTGCCTGCCCTGCGTTGGTTGGATGGCTTGTTGGGGGATTGTGTGTGCGATCGGATACTACCGTTCAAATGCCCTTCGCTCGTTTTCGGGCTTGTGTCTTTCAGTTTCGAGGCCTGCTGATGCCCTATACGGAGCTGCCAGTGCTTTCTGTTCGTTTCTGTTCGTTCTGGTGGTGGATTGCTGTCCGCCCCTGGAGCCTCTCATGGGGATGGGAGATTGTCTGCTTCCGACAAGTTTCATCATAAATCGGTACTCCGCGCATGGGAGAATACAAAAAAATAACAGTCGAAGTGTCTTTCCATGTGGTTTATATCAGTATCAGTGTTTGGTGAGTCATATATAAAATCCTAGGGTTATTGTTTTCTAGTAACCTCCTTGTTTGCAAGAATCCAAGGGATCAAACACGGCAAATCAACCTGGCCGCTCTAATTTAAAATTTATGGGTGGTTGTAATGCGAGACGATGAGATTTTATCCTTCATGCCATACTAGACATAAATAGAAAGGAAAATCAAATAAAAATAAACCCGCTAGATAAAAGGTAGACCCGTTCTTTTCAAAGTTTCAAATTAGTTCTAATTCGACATATTTTAGATTTGAGTAACCCAGACAACCACAAGTCGTATAACAGTGTTTGCATAGTATCGTATATTCCTATATTGTTAGTCAAAATCGCAATTCATTGTGGCCTTTATCGTATTATGTTTAAGTTACATCGTAAAGAGTGCAAATTTTCGATTTCTATACGATGTTCTATATATTCTTCGTACTGCGTCACAAACTAAATCGGATATACATCGCTAACCTTTTTAAATCGAATTTGTTATTACATATACAATCGCATACGATATCAAATCAACTCGTTTCAAAAAACAATGGAATTTCACGTATATGACCTCCACTTTTGCACGTATAAGCTATATTTTTGCATTCTATACGATTTCTTTACTTACATATATGTTTGTATATCATAAAAACAACTTACAATATACGTGCATTTTGGTTGTCTGGGAACAACCAGATCCCAACCTGTAGACTCGGCCGTAATTTTTATTTTGAGTGCAACGGGAAGGACTATAGGTGTATAGACCTGGGGGTGAGTCCTCGGATACGCAATCTTAGCAGGACTATACACTGAACAATTACAATTACAAAGAAACGAAGAGTCGTTGTGAAAATATCACCAATAATCTCATATAGGGTAGGAAACTGCTTCAGCACCCCGGGACCCTGTTCCGGGCGCGAGGTGGACGCTAGCCTGCGGCGCTCGTTTTTTGCAGTACGGAGCGTTGTGGGTTGGCGTTTGCCCCGTGTTTGAAGTGGGGTCCCGGGGAACTGAACCCGTTCCCTACCCTACATCCTGCATGCCACTAAAATCTTTTTTCTCTTCTTTTTTTATGTTACTAACCCTATGCTGGCGGTTTTGCTACCACTATGGCCCCGAGTGGTTGTGAAGTTCAAGCACCAGACGCTGTCTAGGTAGCCGAGAATTGCGGTGAAATGGAACGACAAAAGTACAAAGGACCTTCCCGACCATGACCTACATGCAGTTTTTGTAAGGAAAGGATGCAAAGACTGCACAAAGTACTGCAAGTATCATCAGTCAGTATATAAGAAATCAAACAGAAATCAAATAACACAGAAATTTTGAACAACATAAATGTTTTCGAAGAGAACTTACGTATTTAACATACACAGTAAACATTTCAGGTCATTTTGTAGCAGCGTGGCCATGTCATTCCAAGAGCTCTACAAACCCTAACCTAATCCTTATCCTCTCCCATGGCGTTCAAGTAGTCCACATAGACCAGTTCGACATTACCCCTTCCTAACTCTCGGCTTTGGATTGACTTGCGCTCTCATTGACCCACCAAACGCTGCAAAATGAAAAATGAAATGAGAAATATGCCTTTTGCTTGCCACCACCAACTAATCTAATATGCACAACTAAGAACTACAACGAACTCAACCACATGGTCGGTATGATGTGTTGAATAAACTCTTTAGATGGCACCGTAAGTGCGCTATATTTTGCGCATTTAAGAAATTATAAATTTGATATCATTATGGAAAAGGCCTAGAAAGAGTTACACAATTCTTGTCTTGCTCTTATTACGTTGTGTCAAGTCTATTAAAAGAGCGCAATGCAGTACACCTAGTAACTGATCGAAAATTTATTAAAAAAAGCAATATCTGGATTGATGTATGTGTTCCTAATTATGCGCACTAAAATTAAGATATTCCATATTTTGCGCATTTGTGTTCCTAATTTTGCGAACCATAATAAACTAATAAATACTTATGCAAACATTGAAACAGTTTGTGTGGTATAGTTTTAGCAATATAAATGAATGTTGATAGTAAAGTAGGGTAAGTCTACTAATTTGCGACCTAGCTATAAATCGATTTATGTTTAAAAAGCGATAGTTAGTGAATTTTTCATTTGTGTTTCTCAGAGACTTCTATTCATTTGTGAACACATCAGTATTATGTGGAATTTTCCATGGATTTTTGCCAAGAAATGTGTGTGGATTATTTGCCGTGCAGATTGACAAGATATCGGTTTCCGGTTTATCTTTGCCTTATAAGGTTGACCATCGGGTAAACGGAACGCTTTTCAAAAAACATCCTCTTCAACATCATTGGTGTTCTGTCCCGCGGTTTAATGCGAAAAACTTGTAGTGGCCTCTTTTTCAGCAATAACAGTTTCTGTCACCATTGGTTAATTTCGAGTGGAGTAAGTGATGTGCTCAGATTGTAAGCAATTGTTAGGTGACATCAAGAAAAACTGCACGTTAATCAACTTTAACAAACGAAAAATCTGTTTAGTATCATGCAATATATATAAATGGTTTGTTTGATCTTACCAGGCAATTTTGATTCACCAAATCCATCTTCAACGGAATGGCACCCTGTCGAACTGAGATGCCATGAGTGACCATTTGCATGGCTTTGGCCAAATTATCCGAAGAATACCGCATATACTTTCCCTCGGAAGCCAACATGATGAACTGTAAACAATAAGGAACTTGGTGAAAAAATTGATGCCATATTCCCTGCTTAAGTGCTACAGTTGTACAAAATTTGGTACCGTTAAGCTACAAACTATTCAAACATACTAACGTTACACAACTTTACCGTAGCGGAAGATTTTTTTGTGAATCGATGAATCAGCCGATTCACAAAAAAATCCAAAACACATCCTTTTGGATGATGGACAGAGACGAGTCGGTCAACTAAATCTTGAGCAGACCTCAAGCTGGTTCACTGCATAACTGAACATAATTACGCAAGCCTCGGCTGCTTGCCAACTCAAATCTCCACAATAACCTGAACTGCATAATCTTAATCTTAATCTCACAACTACGTCAACTGCATATGGCAAAATCTTCGATCTCGTCTCTGACCCAAGTCCTTTTCCAGCTTTCTCTAACCTATCTAAGGCAATACATACAAATCGGATTTTTGAGCCTATTTTATTCACTAAAATGGGCTTAATCGCACACGAAACATTGAGAAGCTATATATACAGAGTATATACAAGCAAAATTTGGTTTGTTTTGGTTTGTACGGAGTACTGAGAAAAGTGGTATTTCCGCCACCTAATTGTTATGGGCCCGAAAATAGGGATTTACCGCGCCCTGAATCGCGTTTCTTCGGGATGAAGATTTCATAACAACCCTCAGATCCTCGACCCTTGGCCACGCATTCAAGTTTACTGGAACACTAGAGGGGCCAGTGTACACCAATCCAGTCTGGCTGTGTTAGGAACACCGAGATCGTGTTTCGTGTTATCGTAGTTCATAGCTCGTGTAGTGTGTGGTCCTGTTTTGGATGATGGCGAAGACTACTTTATCAAGAAGACTGGCACCTCTTCACGTTTCCCATACAAATGTCAACCGTCACTGCGTACAGCTCCTCTTTCTAGCAAAGGTAGAAGCTCAGTATATATGTGTTAGTAATTCTCTTCGAAAAAAAGTGGTGTGCGGGTGACTTCGTGTCAGTGAAACATAACAACAATAACACAAAAAAAATCATCTGTTGTCAAAGTGTTTTGCTCTGTGTTAATCCTTTTTGATTATAAAGGGTAATGGAAATCGTGCAAATGTATCGTACTCCTTCGCATCGCAGCAACACGATAAATTATGAGTATGGTCGCAGAAAGCCAACTAATCGGAGTAACTGTAACAAATTGTCAACAAATCAGTTTGAATAAAGCAAAAAATCAGTCAAATAAAAAAGAACAAAATACACTGTCACCTACACAGAGAGGAATTTGATAGTCAATTTTACCATTATTGGGGGT